>JBBPQZ010000346.1:0-17582 GCA_038092795.1 Boletus rubissimus
TTCTCTCCTTACGAGAACTTTACAGTCACAGACCATACCACGACTCGCCTGGAATTCGAGTCTTAAAAAGGGGGTAGTGTTATAATATGAACATTTTCAAACTTTTCACACTTGTACTTTTTCTTTTTTCAGTCACGTGATCTGTGCACGTGACCGTGGTAACCCTCACATGACCAGGTCTAGAACTAATGACGTCATACCATGAAGTGACCACGCCCTTTTAATTTCCGCTCTTCTCACACAGCCCCATTAATTTCCGTTATCGCATTCCCATGGTTGTGAGACCACTTAGTCTATTTATGGTAGTTCATCCCACGCATAGCATGGTCTGTGCGCGCGCCTGTACAGTATATAAGGTAGTACTTTGTGACTGGAAACCCCAGTCTAATCCACTTTGTTCACTACTATAGGCATTGCCTTGGCCTCTTGGTCATTGTAGTCTGTGTTGTTCGGAAAGGACCCCCATACCCTCATCCTTGAGTCAGAAGCCGTGTACTCTGCGAGCAGATACCTGAGCCTTGTGGAAGCGATCAGACTCTTCGGAGGTAGTTCGTAACAACTGCCGTAAACTGCGGACATTGAGGAGGAGGAGGCTAAGATGGAGGCGGATAAGGATAACAACCTTGAGGCCATGGGATGAAGTGGGAATTAGACGGGGGACCATGCTCTATCGCCATCTGCTTGTAAGCTCTGCCAATGGCTCTATAGTTCTCTTTAAGCGCGTCGATCTCGAACTCTAATCCGGGGTGGTTCATCCGGACCCTTTCATAGATGTGATAATTCACTGCTTTTTTGAGGATCGTGACCACGTGGTAACCCTCAATGTTAGCCTCATTCTGAAGAACTTCAAAGCATTGCAGGAAGAGGTCAATGGGGTGACCGTTTTGGCAAAGACCTTCTAACTTCCGAAGCGACTCATGGGTGAGTACATCAATTCGGAAATAACTTTTGATCTCCTTTTGGAGCTTGGACCAACTTGGCCAAGCCGAATCTCCTTTTGTGCCTACAACGACATCTTGTGCATTCTTGACCTCGGTTTCCTCATCGTTAAGGTATTTTTCCAGCGTAAGCTGGGCGAAACCATCTGCCTTCTTTTTGAACCATGAAAGGACAGCAATGCACCTCAGCTTGTCCGACTTCCACATTTGGGCATCTACCCAAAGACGTAACTTGACCCACCAGAGACAGAAGGTGAATCTGTCGCCATCCCATTTATCGGGATTGGCAATCTTCTTTGTCACGTTGTTCTTTTCTTGGTTTACATTTAGGGTGGACAGCCTTGTGACGAGATTGTCTAAGTCCACCAAGTTCGACATATTTGACAACGGGTTTAAGATAATGGGTGGGGCAGAGGTATGAGCGGAAATGTTCAACACCAAAGCATTCAAAAGAAAAGGAGTGATATTCGGTGCGTTGTTTGTCGTGGGAAGGCCAATAGACCTTGTGGGTGTGGGATCGGGGAGGAATCTTGAAAAATCTTCTTTCAACTGCTTACTATATGGACTTTTCCAACCACACTCTGGGCAGTCTATAAACTTGCTACCTAAGGAAGTACTTCTTGGAACAGAGATAGTAACGTCTTCTCCGAATACAACGATGGAGGTGGCCACAGCGACCTAAACTAAAATCCAGAACAAAAACTACGTAAGAGAAGTCGAAAATGGAGGGAACTGGATCCGCCTGGCTATGGCATACGGAAATACTATCCGCGTTAGACGTGACGTCACAGGTGATCACGCAAACCTGGGTACACCGGCATAGTACCACCACGGACAGTTAGGCACTCAACTGACAACGGGAGCTAGTGCTCTATGCCCGACAGCAATGTTATCTGTATTTATGACAGTGGACGACCGTATACAAACAGCGTGGGGCGAGTGCTGGTCTCGCTACCGTCAAGTGGTAGTACCTCTAGTTTCCTTAGCTCTGGAACCCGAGCATTGTGTATGCAGTCTAATCCAAGTGTTATGAACTACCGCCGAAGCATCTGATCACTTCCACAAGGCTCGGATGATGCTCACAGGCTATATATGTCCTGGCTCGATGAAAAGGGTATGTGAGTCCTTTCCAAACAATGCAGTCTACAATGACCAAAAAGGCCAAGACAATGACTATTGCAATGAACAAAGTGGATTAGACTGGGGATACCAGTCGCAAAATACTACCTTATATACTGTACAGGCTTGTGCACAGACCATGCTATGCGTGGGATGAATTACCATAAATAGACTAATTGATCTCACGACCATGGGAACATGATAACGGAAATGAACGGGGCTGTGTGAGAAGAGTGGAAATTAAAAAGGTGCAGTCACCTCATGGTATGACGTCATTGGTTCTAGACCTGATCATGTGAGGGTTACCACGGTCACGTGCATAGATCACGTGACTGGAAAAGTAAAAAGTGCAAGTCCGAAAATGTTTGAAAATGTTCATATTATAACAGTAACATATATAAAGTAGCACTCTGCGACTGGGAACTCCAGTCTAATCCACTTTGTTCACCACGATAGTCATTGCCTTGGCCTCCTGGCCATTGTAGACTGTGTTGTTTGGAAAGGACCCCCATACCCTCATTCTTGAGCCAGGAGTTGTGTACCCTGCAAGCATAGTCCGAGCCTTGTGGAAGTGATCAGACGCTTCGGCGGTAGTTCATAACAGTGCTGTTTCACTAGACGGACCCATTTCCTGAACTGAGTCTTTATAGAGTCATCGTCAGCACTGGCAGTCGTCGCACCTTAATCATTTGCTAGGTAGGGGTGCCCAGAGGGCCATGGAATAGCTTCTCGTCAAATTCTTGCCAATGGTCTGAAGCATCTTACATCTAACCAGATCTGAATCTGCTTCCGACCCCGAAATCCGCGTGATCTGGACTCCTAAAGACCAACCCAAACCAATGGACGACGATTCTAAAATACAGTTATTGTACAAATGATAACCCAGTCACATTTGTTCACGACTACCACGTACAAGTATAGACAAAAACATACACACAAGAACGCCTCCAGTCTCGATGTCTATCGCTTTACATACAAGTACTCTAGATGGCCCTCGCCAGCACCCCACACCGGTGCACCTCTCAGCCGTTTCGAACCCATCGTCATGGTCAGGACACGCAGACCGACCCAAGGATAATCGACGGCCTCAAGGACACCGAAATCCTTCTCCGACGATCACTTGCATCGCTCTCAACGCCCCTGAAAACGGACCCCTCGAGTCGAGTGATACGCCGTACCACGCCTCTTCCTCACCCCCATGTTTGTCCTCGAAACTTCCCTCGAGCGTCACCGTCATTACCAACCCCCTTACGGTCTTCAACCGCATGTCCGAGTGTACAAACAACAACCTGTATTCCCACGCCGAGCGCGCGCGAGCGTCTGCGCCGGGGTTGGTGCATCTGTGGAAGCTAAGGGAGCGTTCGGGTGCGTCGCTTGCTTCGAGGTGATGCGTGAAGGCATGATAGAAGTTTTTTCGGAGGGTGTCGAAGAAGTGGGTTTGAGGGATCTCGCCTCCGTTTATGTCTGCGGTGTCGGACGTGGGGGGTACGAGCAGGACGTCCGTGAACGTGGATGCGAAACGGGCAACGAGGGCGTCGAGGATCGCTTGGATGGTGGTTTCTGCGACGTCGCTAGTCGTCGTCGTCGGGATGATCGCGGTGAGGTCATGTTCAGCAGAGAGATCCGATGCTAGAGAACCAACAATCAAGTATGTCAATTCGTCATTTTATTCCCTGTCATTTTCCCCCTTTCGGGGAGAGAGAAGTGGCGAATTATGGAGACGATATCTTACCTTGTAAGGACGCCACAGCGGCACGGAACACCTCCCAATCGAACCGCACGATTTCTTTCCTGGTGTTGGTGTTACCGTCGGGGTTCTTATTTGCCGCCACCGCGACGTGGCCACGGACAAACTTGACAAACTCCTTGCCTTGGGCGTGCTCCTTCTGGTAGATTGGCCCGGTCTCGTTGAAGTATCTGATAATGGCATCAACATCAACATCGTTATCATCACCATCGCGCCCGTGTCCATGTCAGTTATCTACGTAGGCGGGGCAAGCGATGGGACCCACGGCGCTGGCATATCTCTGTTCGGGTTCGGATTTGAGGCTGAGATTTCAGATGGCGAGGACGCGACGGAAGACACCCGATGAAGCGCAGACGGTGGCAAACACACGCGACGGCGATCAAAACGGGGAGAAGGAGAGGGCAGAGACAATAACACTGGGACGCACGGAGAAGGCTTTTATTGGTGTCCGAGACACCGGAGTAAGGGAGGGACACAAACATCGGCCACGTTGAACTCTAGTCGAGTCAAAAAAAAAAGGGTATATATGCCGATTTCATCGATGTCAATCGACAACTGAATTGTGCCTATCAAAGAAGATCTCGGTCGTGGGACGACAGGCCCCACTCCACTGCGTGTCAAGTTGTATCCAGGGTCGGTTGGAGGTCTGTGTCAGGGGTTTCAATTTCTGATCACCAGCTTCAAGGGAAGGGGGACCATGACTCACACCGGCAGCGAGTTAAGGCAACTGTAGAGTTCTGGGATGTCGAGAAATAGCGTTCCATGCATCACCATCATCTCAGTACTCGTTCGACTAGCGCGACCGGGGCAAGCAGTGTATTCGCTGATCACGAAGTGATGACGAAGCATGATTTACTTCTGACCCGACGACACATTCCAAGCGGAGCGAGCACCCGGACCAGCCGGACTCATATGTAACACGGAGAAGCAAGAAGAAGACCCCCATGAAGCCTTGCCGGCGGCCGAGTACCGCACAAGGTACCCACTCATCTACAGACTTCGGGCCGACTCTCAGAGCTAGTCTGACAGCCACCCCAGTTTAGAGTAGCGGATTTCGAGCATCACTTGCCAATCAGCGTTGCAGGAAAGTACGGCGGGGGCCCCCTTTTTTTCCCCTAGCCATCCTCCAATCACAGCCCTCAATCATAATGGCCTATGGTGGAGTCATCAAGCGATCGCGTTACATGCCTGTCTTGCAAATGGCATAATGGGTCAACTTGGGGTCGTATGCATAGAATGGAAGTCAGGCGCATTGGAGCTAGCAGGGTCGGCTGAGCCAATACAGTATAGTATGTATCACGAACAATTGTGTGGTCTTTTTCACGTCAGCTTTTCTTGATCACCGATCATTGATCATGGGGAATGCACAGCTTCAACTTCGATAATTGATGCAGGGCCCGGGGAGGGGGTACGTGATGCCGGCGGCAAATGAAGCTTTGAAGGCCTGGTGTCGAGTAAACAGCTCGAGCGTTGCAGAGGTTTGTTCCGCGGAAACGCAATTGTGTGTCACCCCGCTGACGAGTTGGTCCGGGAAATCCGATTGCACAGCCTATTTGATCACGATGCGTTTTGCCTGTCCCGAGGGTCGACCCTTGGCGGGATCGCGGATCGGAATCCGTGAACATTATTTATGTAAATATACTAGCGAGAACAATAAGAAATTGTTCAACAAGACTCCTCCCTTGAGTCAGAGGAACTGAGACTCCGCGCCCCGCTGATGGGAATGATGGTGGTGTCACGCACTACTGCACATAGCCTAAAAACGCGGTCGTTGCGGCAAGGTAGGATCAAACGGGTAGCTTGGTGCCTCTTTGATCCCTTTATGTGGTGAGCAGTGGCACATGCTCAGAGACACCCATATACACCCGCATGCTGTCAACGCATGTGGGTACCCGTGACTGCATGATACCACGACGGGCTACATTAATGCCATCCTCTCGAGACTGGACCAGTGTGGATCCATCTTTCGCGATACCGCCAAGATTGGACCAACGGGATAAAATGTTCAAGTACGCGTCTATATACATGTCAATGGGCAGGTCGTGACAACCTGTACCAACTCAAAGTCGTTTTATGTAATGTCTCTATTATGGAGTGCGCTGGGGAATCAGTAGGCTCATGGCCGTATACATGCCCTGGATCACCACTGTGCCTGTATCAGCCCGATTCAACGACGATATATCAAAAATGTACCTCCGATCGCATAATAGCGGTCGTAACGTTGACGCTACGTGCGAGGGGGCTTTAGTTGATCGAGGGCTTGCTTGGCCACGTCCGAGATACACCTCCACCGCTCAGGGCCTAGTTTGACGCCACCATACCAGCGTGCGACAAGGACGACGACGTTTTGTTCCCTGCGCAACTCAAGCAGTCTTTCGAGACGCGCACCCGCGCCATGTTCGCCGCCGTCGTGCGCACCCGAGCGGATGGAAGTGCGATAGGCAAAGATGAGATGGGAAGCCCGTTTTAGGTGTGGGGATGCGGAGAGGTATTCGAGGAAGTGCGGGACTTGGTCTGGATGGTCAATGTGGGATGCATACGCGATGAATTTGGAGGCGTGCAGCGTGCGCGGGGTCGAGACAGCGACGAGGATCGAGGAGAACATGACGTGTCCGTCCGTAAATGGAAATGAGTGACCATGTGTATGCTAGCCAATCGGAGCGCGAGCGTGCGTGCAAGAGCCGGGTTATTACACGCGCTGGAGATGACTGTCTCCGATCGATCTCTGTACCACTTTCCCCCCGCACAATGCGTGAGCGATGAGTTGCGTCCTGAGCTCGACGCGTCTGACAGCGTACTGCAGGTCTCATCATCCGCGACGACCCCACCGCCGTCGGCGACTACATTGCCGCCTACATTGCAAAGCGGTCCGATTCAAGTTCTCCCTTTGATTCACACTCCCTCACCCTCACGCCTTCTGCAGCATAAACGATTTCGCACCCACCGCCGACAAGCCATTCGTCCTCGGTCTCCCCACCGGTTCATCCCCGATCCCCACCTACAAGGCACTCATCAAGTTCGTCAAGGATGGAAAGCTCTCGTCCGTCATTCATCTTATCTCTCTGCAGTGTCGATGACGTGAAGTGCCAGCTTCAAACATGTCGTCACCTTCAACATGGACGAGTATGTCGGCCTCCCAAGAGACCATTCCGAGTCCTATCACACCTTCATGTTCCGCGAGTTCTTCTCTCATGGTTCGTGCCTCTCTCATCGTCGATACGTCTGCCCTCACAAAACTATCAAGTCGATATACCCCCTTCCCAAGTACATATCCTCAACGGTAACGCACCCGACCTCGTCGCTGAATGCAACACATACGAGGCTGCCATCAAGTCGTACGGCGGTATCGAGCTCTTTCTCGGCGGTATCGGCGAGGACGGTCACATCGCCTTCAACGAACCGGGTGCGTTCCTGCTTTCCGATATGACGTAATGATGACCTATCATCTCATCCTATCTTATCGCCCCCACAAACAGGCTCCTCCCTCGCGTCCCGCACTCGTATCAAAACCCTCGCCTACGACACCATTCTCGCCAACGCGCGCTTCTTTGATGATGACGTCTCCAAGGTCCCCCGGATGGCGCTCACCGTCGGAGTCGCCACCGTTCTTGATGCGCGCGAAGTGGTCGTCATCGTCACCGGTCTTCGCAAGAGTCTTGCGCTGAGCAAAGCAATCGGTACGTGTTGTCATCGTCGACTGAGGCCGTTGTGTGCGCTTGGAGCACATGGCACTTACTCTCCTTTCTTTTTGTCCGGGGGGTGGGTTTGTGTGAGTAGAAGAGGGCGTGAACCATTTAGTGAGTTTTGCATTCGTTTTTGCGCGTTTGGACGCATGGATGCTCATTGGTGCGGCAGTGGACGCTCTCGGCACTTCAACTCCACCCCTGGGCATTGATCGTCGTCGACGAGGATGCCACTGCAGGTACGTCCACCGTCTCATGATGACGATGTTTCCTACCTCGCACCTAGAACTCCACGTCAAGACGGTGAAATACTTTAAATCAATCGAATACGTCCAAGAGCAGGTCGAAAAGGCCCAAAGGGAGTTCCAGAAGAAGGGTGAAGAGGGAGTGCAAGTCGGGAGTATGGAATAGATATTACGATGCGATACGCCCGTCGAGCCAAGCGGGGAAGGTCTTTTTGTACTTTTTATGTGGGTTATCGGCGCGAGGTCGGTGTAGGTATGACCCTATGTGGTATGTATGGGATCACGTGTACGCATGAACAGGCACGCGTGTATGTAGAGCGGTTGCGATGGGGTTAATGTAGACTGGTTGTGAGATCTTGGGAGACCTTCTGACAGGATCACGACATTTCTTGTGGTTTTCAATGAGAGAGTCCAGCTGGGAAAGTTCCCTATGTGACGTGAAAAGTCCGGCTAAGATCAAGTCAACGACAATACAATTTATTTATTTCCTGTTTTGGCATTTTACTCCTACATCGCACGTGATGCGAAGCAAGCACGCCATCGCACACCAAAGCACGCCATCTCGCAACGGGAATATAAGACATGCACTTGACGCGTAAGAATAGTTTTTGACACTTGCCATCCCACCCAGCTCTATATTCTTTGGCTCATCCTGACCCATTATTTTTTGAACAACCTCACTTCGCTGGAGAACCCAATGGCATCGCGTCTCTCAATCGACCGATTGCTCCCAGGGACCAAGTATATGTCGCTACTAGCGAGCGACAAGTCGTTGGAGTTCTTCAAGACTCTGAGTCCAGGACCGTTTAATCTCCACCTCCATGTAATCGATGCTTCCCTCAGGACGGGACGCTGCTCACACGATGACTATACTCGCAGGCTTTGCCTCGGCGTCCGTCATTTTCCTCGCATACACGGCGGCACCTATCTCTACAACCCCAGCCACGCTCACCCTATATTTCCCTCCAACTTCCACACTGCGACGCTGCCTCGTGTTCGTCATTATATCCCATATGATTGAGACTCCGCCTAGCCGGCCCATTCCTAGCGACCGATCCGAACCGGTTCCCAACGACGTCCAGTCTGATCCGACCCGTTGCAATTCACTTGTAACTCCATTCCTGGACGATTGTTTACACTTCTCATGTAAGTTCTCCACGTCACGGTTCCCGTAATTGCCTTCTCTGTCGCACATAGTTCACGCGTTGTCTTTTCTGTCTGGGGTATTGATACCCCATTTCGACACGGGCCTCGGTTGCCGATGGTCTTGTGACAGCGGCCGAAGTGGTTTTGTTTGCTTTGGATGGATGTGTACGTGTTTGTATGTCTTGCCTCTATAAATTTGCTTTTTGTCCCCCCAACCGGATTATCACGTCTCTTGCGAGCTTTTAATCATGTCTGCACCTTCCATCTCTTACACCTCCAGTTACTCTGACTCTGGGCAGTCGGGAACCAGTACGCCGTCCTCTGAATTCGTACCCTCTAAGTTTTATCTCCTCTCCCCACACTTTATCGATGGTGTCCGTCTCGAGGCGTTCACGTCGAAGCTCGAGAAGGGTTATGGTGACAAGATCCTGTTGTCGGTCGCCCACAAAGGGTTGTTTGACCTGAAAGACGTGCAGGCAGCAGTAGCGCGCCTTGGTGAGGCCATCTCCGACGCTTGCCCAGCGGACAAGCAATGGATGAAGATCCCCGAAGGTAAAACGTGTGGTATTGCTTCCGTATCACTCCAGCCTGAACCCTCGCTTACTCCCAGGTGACGCGTTTTACCTCGTCGATGGTGCACCTATCCCACTCGGGGAGGTATCCTCGGTGGACGAGTTCGTCAAGTCGCATGACAAGGAAGTCGTTCTGGTAAGTGCCACATGGGGGAATAGGAGAACACCAAGGCTAACGTCGATACTTCTCCCCACCCAGACGGCGCCCGCGGAAGCGTTGAACATCTTTTCTTCGAGCGGTCTTCGCGTCGTCTTTTCTGTCTCCTCTGGTATAGATACCATGTCCCCACCCACACCCACACTGGGTGGGGGGCGCAGCACACTCTATCTCCTCGAGCGTCCCCAAGTGTCCTTCCCCCCACTACCTTCGCTCGCCCCATTTGGCGTGCCTACACCAGACGACTGGCGTGCACTGTGGGCGGCGTGGGATCTGGTGACGCTTGGTATGATTCCCCCGGCAATGTTGCACCAGAAGCCGATCGATTTGAGGCACAAATGTCTGTTTTACATCGGGCATATCCCTACGTTAGTCTGAGAAATGCGCCATGGTGTGAACCAGATGTTGATGGTAATTCTTGTAGGTTCTTGGACATGTTGATGAGTAAGGCCTTGGGCGAGCCCAACACGGAGCCCAAGCGCTTCACGCTGATCTTCGAGGTGGGTCATAGAGTATGAATGTGGGTGGGGACTGGCTGATACTGTCGGGGCGATCTGTGGTAGCGCGGGATCGATCCCCACGTGGACGATCCTGAACACTGCCATGTAGGTCTTTTCTTTTCATCATCCATGGCCGAGTTTACTTTGGGACGCTGACAGGTGACGTCTTTGACAGCGCCACTCCGAAGTCCCAGACAAGGACGAAGATTGGCCAACGCTCGGAAGTATTCTCGCATTCCGCGACCGCGTACGCGCACGTCTGATGCGATTGTATGACGATGTCGCCGCTGGACGACGCACCCTCAACAGGCATGTCGCTCGGATGTTGGCGATGACGCTCGAGCACGAGGGTTGGCACGTCGAGGTGTGTGTACACCCCGCATTCCCTCCCATATTCTCTCCTGTCGATTTTCGTGGGGTCGGTTCTGAATGCGTGTCGTGCTTTCTAGACGTTATTGTACATGCTTATCCAGCGAGCTGGCACGGGGACGCTCCCGCCCCCTGGCTTCGCGCCCCCGCCCTGGTCTGAGCTCGCAGCTGCGTGGGACGCGACCGTCCGTGCACCGAGCACACCCACTGTCACCCTTGGGCCGACCACGATCATCCTGGGGCACGACGACTGTGAGGGGGACGACCTCAAACCCGAGGTGACCCATCGCGTGGACGGCCACGAATTCGGGTGGGACAACGAAAGTCCCGTGAGGCAGGTAGAGGTGGGCCGGGTGCGCATGGAATGGCGGCCCGTCACCAACGAGGAGTATCTCGCATTTTGGAAGGCGGGTGGGGAGACGCAGGTAGAGCTCCCACCCAGTTGGGTCTCGAGCGAGGAAGGGATCGAGGTCAGTTTTTTTTTTCCGCGAGCTATAGATTGAAAAAGAGTGCTCATTCGAACGCGGGAACGGTTAGGTCCGCACGCTGTATGGGCCAGTACCGATGAGTGCTGCAAAGCATTGGCCGGTACTGACGTCGTACGACGGTTTACTTGCATACGCTAAATCCAAGGGTGGACGACTCCCGACTGAACCTGAGCTACGACTTTTCTTCGACACGTATGACGTCGGCCACACAGGCGGTGCGAACGTCGGGTTCAGAAACTGGCATCCCATCCCGTAAGTATCCGTTCGCCCCCCTAACCCACGTCCATTCTCGCTCATCAAGTTACATCCCCTGTCTCTGCATCCGCACTTGGAACCCTGCAAAATAAAATAAAAATAGCGCCACGGCAGGTCTCGACGAATATGACGGCAAAGGTACCAACGGCGGTGTCTGGGAATGGACTTCGACCCTCTTGAGCGACCACGAGGGTCTCTTCCCGACCGCCCACTTCCCAGGGTACTCGACCGACTTTTTCGACGGGAAACACTACGTCTCGCTCGGTGGGTCGTACGCGACGATCCCGCGTCTCGCTGGACGACGGACGGTGAGGAACTTTTATCAGCACAATTATCCGTATCCGTGGTTGGGCGCGCGGGTCGTGTATGATGCATGAGTTGGGGCAATTGGACATGGCAGCGATGGGTCGCTCTGGATCGCTCTGGATCTAGATCTTGGACATTTATCCTCAGTATTTTCTTTTCTTTTCTTTTCTTTTCTTTTTTCTTTGATCTTTACCAGTGCGTTGTGTCACGTGCGTACGTTGTAATATCCTTGTCTGAGCTAATGTTAGATTTCCCCTGTACGTCGTCCCCATCTTCTGCCAAGTAATTCCGCGCTTGAAAAAGGCAGCATTTTCCAAAATGATCCGCTTAGATCCCTGTGCTTGCGTCTCTAATAATTTTCTCTCTCTAAAATCCTTGCGGAAAGGCATCCATTCGCTGATGGGCCATCTTCGTGCCATCTCGGATCACAAACAACTTGCCACGTTATTTCATCCCCGTCACGGTGCTCCGTCGAATTTCCTTGTCTAATCTCTCGATTGAGTTGGTCGACTTGGAAACCTCGATCCCGCAGTCGGACAAGAGGCTGAGACTGGTCGGGGTGTCCCGTGACAACCAAAAATCTGACAAGGTCAGAACGGACTTTTTTGGGTAGATATGTAGTACGTATACTCCCCAGAAGCTTGTAAATTTTAGAGCCGTAATAGCAATCAAGTAAGATCGTACACTTGACATGTTGTCCAACTACTCCCACGACGAGTCCGAGTTGCAGGGGAAACATGATATATCATAAAGTTGTGGATGTGAATAGAATTCTGGTAGTACCGTTCGTCCCTGCAATCGGATGAATGTGTATGTACAAACAAACCTACAGATCCTGCGTAAGATTTGGGTTCATTCACTCAAACAGCATACCTTGCGAGTAATACAGACGAAGTTGTGAGATCAGAAGCGAGCTCAGTTCAGCCCAAACGCTCATTCAAATTCGTCCAAGCTGAAGTTATGATGATTTCCCGAGGCCCCGGTGAGGCACAGTCACGCCAGTCGTTGTGCAGTCGGCGGCGTGTGGCCTACATGTCAACACTAGAATATGAGGAATGATAGTATAAACCCCGAACATTTGCATCGGTCTCCGAGTTTGACGGTTATCATCAGTTTGTGGAGACCACTCACTGTGTACAGTCCGTCATAAGAGCTAACGAGATAACGCATAATGATCGTTAACGGGTACGAGCTGGATGAAACAGGAGGAAAAGTGCGATTTGTCCGATACACACTCCAGCAGGGAGATTAAGACCCGGTGACATCTCTAGTGCCGGAGAATCGATGAGCAGCTGTATGCCGCTACTCTGATCACGTTCGATTACAATGGAGAAGCGGATTGGCAGGACGTTGCCGTACTCTCTCAGATCTCAGCCGCGGCACCCGTGGTACTGCCTCTTCAAGGCTCTTGAGTCTTGATGACAAAGTCCCTGACTCGAGATGCAGCCAGACAACTTCAACCACTACCAGGCGTGCCTTCCATCAGGCAGGACGTATCACTACATAGATCAGCGGCCGAGAAACAACGCGTTCGCAACAACTTTACTTTGTCTTCATGGCTTTCCCGACCTGTGGTATGGTTGGAGACATCAGATACTTCCTTGGGTCGTAGGGGGATACCGAGTTATAGTTCCAGACATGTTAGGGTACGGAAAAACGGATATGCCTTTGGAAGCGTCCGCCTACTCCACGAAACGACTTTGCGACGACCTCGCTACACTCCTAGATCACTTGGGAGCCCAGAAGGCCGTCAGTACCAGTTGTCTCTGTTTCCTCGTCAAACATCCTCAGTATTGCCTAGGTTGTCATTGGCCATGATTGGGGTTCGTTCATAGCCGGTAGGTTCGCACTGTGGTACCCTGGGAGATTACTCGCACTCGCTATGTACGCTTATCATTCGATCAACGTGAACCGTTGAACCGGTTGATGTAGGTTGTCCGTACCATATACCCCACCGTCAACGCGCCATATGTCAGTGCATGAAATGGCTCATCGTTATCCATCCTTTGGTTACCAAGTTTACTTTGCTTCCGAGGAATCTACCGCCGAGATCGAGGCCCATGTAAGAAGGAACACTTTCCAGTCGTTCGCATGCACCCTCACCTGTCTTGAAGTTGTCTTTATTCTTCCAACTATCGTTCAGGGCACCCGGTCAGACAAACATTTCGTTGTCACTCATGGGCGAACTTCAAAAGTACTTACTTAGTGGAGAAGAGCCTGACGGATGTATCTTGAATGACCAGGTGACTTCCGTTCTTGTTCCAGATCGTCCCTTTGTAACTTGCGATTCAGGAACTCGAGTACTATATCTCGAACTTCCAAAGAGGTATGATCGGCCCTCTATCTTACTATCGTACGACCAGGTTTCGCTTCGACGAAGAAAAAGGTTAATTGGCCCGATCTATCCCGCACGATTGACCTGAGTCATCTTCCCAGATGCAGCCCTGCCGTCGAAACTCCGCACTGATCTCCCCGTCCTTTGCCTCTACGGGACCGAGGACGCAACCTGCCC
Organism: Boletus rubissimus; assembly: GCA_038092795.1. Taxonomy (NCBI): domain Eukaryota; kingdom Fungi; phylum Basidiomycota; class Agaricomycetes; order Boletales; family Boletaceae; genus Lanmaoa; species Lanmaoa rubissima. Next base: position 14,038 of record JBBPQZ010000346.1, read on the forward strand.
CCAAGTAACCCTTCGAAACTCGGAGAAATTCATAGATCGACTGAAAGTTGTGCCGATACCCGGCGTCGGTCACTGGCTCATGCTAGTGGCACCGCAGACAGTGACTGAGGAAATCCTTCAATGGCTCAGGTCCGCTCTTGGCCCCAGAGCACACGCATGTCTATGAAAGGTGGTTTCAAACCGGGGAAGGACGTCTGAATGGATAGTACGTGTACGCTGAGGCGGGTGTCCGGAAGACGGTATGGTTTTGGACGAGCTTAATGTGTACGTTTCCACTTCGTACAACACAGGAGTGTTCCATTGGAACTGCGCTCACGATATCTGGACGACGAAAGGTTGATGATCGCATATGTATCACATTCCTTCGCCTTCATCTAGCCGCCGTCGCCATGCAACGCTAGTAGACTTGGTTTTCGACATTTGTGTGCCCACTTGTGGCATACCACGAATGAGTATCCAGGGGTCGGAAAGAACCAAAGCCTCGGTATGATAAATCAATATTCTTGCTTGTACATACCTTGTCGGAATCAACCTTTCTCGGTCCTCGGAACAGGAGTGACGACCCATTCATTACCTTGTTTACAATGTCGCTGGGGGCAGAATTATGGTAGTTTCTTACTACCTGTGAAGTTACTACTCCTGGACCCGCCAGAGTTCCTGTCAATGAAGTTCGGCCATGCATTAGTTCCAGCGAATCTCGGAGATACTACATATGCCAAGGACAAGGTATAGAGCTATCTAGGCATCTTGACCCATGGAATCCATAAATGACGCACGGCCTCCGCCATTGATCAGTCTCCAACGTACCGTAAATCCGTGTCCATCGATTATTGGGACGACGGTGATGGTAACTGGGGGGCCAGCTCCCTTCCGAAGACTTGGCCACCGACACTGCGGCAACACGATCAAAAAAGAGGGGTCTGCAATAACCTTTTCGTGAGCGTCCTCCAACTCGGTACAGCCTGTGATCTTTTCCCATACACGATCACATAGGCGGGACGCACTGCGTCGTTGTCATATATGACCGTTTCTATTGATCACTGGTCTCAACACGAGGAAGCGAGAGAAAGAAAAAAAGTCGACTGACCTGGGTTGACTATATCTGACTCCGGCCCAGGCTCCGCTTCGACCTAGATGACAAGTTATTTCTCTCAGAACCGTTCAAAAATGGGGGACGTCATTCTCGTACCGAATTATATTTGGGCGACAATGGTACGATCTGGGGTGCGTTTCGATGTGTTTTGAACGCGTTTCCTACAACGACTCGGTTGATCAACATGACACGGAGGGAGGCACCATGAGAAAGGTTAGAAACGTATTCGTCCGCCTCTGTGGTTGGTAAGAAATGGTAAGGGTGTGAGGCTAATGATAGAGTGATGCCGCACGTACTTGACGAACAAGACGTGAGGTAGATACCGTGCCCGTATCTGCGTCAGTAAGAGATGAACAGCCTTGGAGAATGCTCATGTCATAAAATTTCGCGTACCGCTTGAACGCGTTCTTCGTCCCTTGAAGCCACCTTAGTGGGGAATGGGTGGGAAAAAACGAAGAGCTTACCACACTTACTCACGGCGAGTGAGGTGCGTAAGATTGAGCAAAGAGAACATCGTTTGCGACAACACAAGAGCACGGAAGATGATGATTCTCCTAACATGCATGCACGATTTGTGCCATGGAAAAGAAACCTTTCGTTTCCTCGTCCGTCTTTAGCATGGGCGGAAGCTTGCACTTTTGCTCTGAATGAGAGTTTAGCAATACAATCAACCAAACCGCTTTGAGAGAAGAAACACCTGTAGGTGAGGTATGGTCGCAGAGCACGTTCTGGCCATTGGACCTCGAATATGAATTGGACATCAGGCTGGTATTTTTCGCAGCGATACCAATTATTCGCGAAAAGCTGCTCTACTGTTACCGTAAATACGTTAGCATCTCATTTTCGACCCCCGTAAATGAGCACTACATACTCTCAACAAAGATAGGACTATTCCTTTTAACTTGGATGAGTCGATGACGAGCGTTGGTTGGGTTTTCGAGAGAGATTTCGTCAGCATACGCTCTCTCCTCCCTGCGAGGTGTAACCATTTCTTCGTGAATCTGGGTGACCTTGTCACTTGGAAGTGAAGTGAAGAGGAAGTTACATAACTTGTAGACAAAACGATTTATACACTGCCCGCGGCATTTCGGGGATCCTGCAGTCCTCCTCACCCCCTGGCCCTGACATGCACATGTCGCGTGGTAGTCTGGAACTTCGTCGTCGTGAAGCCAACAGTGTAGAGTTGGTGCAGCACGATACCGGTCACCACCGTACGAATGTCTGCTTTTACCAGGCATTCCTGGGTGGGATCGGCTGCGCATAGCGAAGGCTTCCGTCGTGCGACTCGTGCTGTTGTTCATCTCCTTCGTGACTATAATTCTGCTTGGACATATCTTTGTTCACAAGTGCGATGGTTGTGCTGAACCGCGTGCTAGTAATAGGGACGAAGGTCGATGGGAAATCGTAAGCTTCCATATGCCACGTCATTCGATTCATCCAGAGAGTCTGGACTCTGGAGCAGACAGGTTGATTCTGGGAATCTGGGAAGATGATGGATAGCATTGGTGGAATCCACCTAGCTAGGACCTCGCGGACTGCGGATATCTGGCAAGCCCAAGCTGGCTTGAAACAAGATTTTATCACCTAGGACACCTGCTTAGTGCCGTAGCTTATACGTAGGATACTTGCCTGTAAGTTCTTCTCATGACTGTCTGAGATTGTTATGTACTTCGAAGTTGAGGTTTGACTCATCGGCGGTATTAGGTCGCTGGCCCAGTGGACACGCCGCGGAAATAACTTTGAGACGTTACGTCCATCTGGATTATAGCTGCCACCAAGTTGCCACCAAGTCTTTCCACGCATGGGGCTTCCACTGGCAGAATTGTACTCAACTCATTGTCATGACAGTCTTGGGAGTAAGTTGGCAAGGCCCTCATACGTTCGATCCAGTGCTGATCCAGTCCTTAGTAGTACAAATGACAACCGCTCAGAAATCAGCATTAGCGAGTCTCTGGCCCAGAGTCGCTGCTAGGCCAACTTTGCGCTTGTTGCCACATTCAGCGTATCTTCCCAAACCCACCTTACCCGTCATAGACACGGTTGCCTTGACCTATGTGCCGGTGGGAAGAACGTCAATCAACATATATCTCGCTTATCAGAATGATCTGCAAAAAACCATATTCGCACCTTTCTGGGAAGCACTTTTACCTTTTGATTGGCGGCGACAAGCGACCTCAGAAAGCTCATGAAGCTCGGCAGGGTGAAGTTTCCAGGGACGAAGGCATAACCGTGGATGGTACCATCGAGCGCGTAACATTGCGCTAAAAACACAGATTTATGGGGCGCGTATATAATGTTGCGGGGGCTGACCATCTAAATTTGCCCCCCCTTCGCGATGGCTACCTGGACGCAGACTAGCACAACCCCCGGGCGACGTTCCTGGCGACGACCACTTGGTATTACAGAATCGGTTTACTACTGGAATGGTATCTGGAACGGCACAGCTGATACT
>JBBPQZ010000347.1:0-17581 GCA_038092795.1 Boletus rubissimus
GAAAGTCTCTTTAAGAGAGAACTTTTCTGTGAGATCAGAATCTGTATAGATCTAAATCTGCTTCTGGTAGCCTGAAAGGCTCTCCTTATATAGATATTTACAGTGGCTGTGCTAGGCTGTGCTAGCTTACAAATCGCTTACAAATGCCAAGAGAATGCTGAGTAATTATCTGTCAATTGCCAAAAGGATTACAGATGGCTTATTTTGATTGGATGAGCTCTGACTTGGTAGGCTTGGCACTGACTGATGCTGACTCATGCATTACAAATCAGGGGTAGTCTATTTTTAGCTCATGACTCATGATGACTCATACTGACTCATGCTGACTCATGCTAAGCCGAGCTGAATCTAGTACACTTTTTGGTAGTCATGGATGCTAATGTTTACTGTGACTCATGTTGACTCATACTGACTAGGTATGACTCATTTAGGGGTAGTACATGGTCATGTGATTGTGGGAATGGTAGCTACTTGGCAAGTGTATAGGGTAGAAATGAAATATAAAGGATTTCTTTGTAAATGCAAGTTTGATTACTATATGACAATGGATGGGAAAGATAAGTTAATATCTCCCCAGAAAATGGTGGAAAATTTAAGAAAATCTAGGGAAAGATAGTTCATATTATAGACTATCCATCCCTAAAGTTCTGTGGAATTCTGACCATGAGAAGTGTATGAATTTTGATTCCACGGGTCCTTCTGTCATGGCCATGCATCAATTCAACTTGGTGCAGGTCACCACTAGTCCTGATCCAATATACTTAATGTCCATATTGCTTTGAAGGAGAAAAATCACAACATTATTAAAGTTATTGATCCATGGATGGAAACAATGTAGCATAATTGACAATGTTTTGTCATCCAATTCAGTGATGGCTCTAGTTTGTCCATTAATCTGCATCCAGCAGTTTCCATCTATTCATAGTCCATCTTTTTTGAGATGCTTGTAGCATATGTCATTGTGCACATGCCAGTTATATCTAATGGCCAAGTGTTGAATGAAAACATTAAATTTACAAATGAAATTAACATCATCCAGTTCTGTTATTTGTAGGGCATGCAAAAGTCAACAATCATCTTTATTCTGCAAATCCTGAAAGGTGTGCCACCCCCCTGCATTGTCTGACACTATCATCATCCCAGATAACTTGCATTTAATAATATCCTCCATCCATGAAAAAACAGCTCCATGAAAAGCAAGTTGACTGACCAGCTGATTCTTTAGGATTGCCTTCTAACTATAATAGCATATGGCAATGTAGCATACCACACCCTTGTGCCTTGACTATGCCATAATATGCTTTGCAAGTTCCAAATAAACCACTTTCTTGGCCATATTATATGATAACGTCAAGAAATGCAGATATTTGTATATAAAATGCATGTGCAGTGGTGGCAGAATGTTTCATGATAAACATGGCCTAATCATATGCTGACATTCTATACCAAATATCTTCCACAACTCCACCAAGCATGCCAAGCAGAACCAATGATAAGTTGTGTGAATTTAATGTGATGAAAAGGGCTGGCATATTAAACCAATAAACAAGAGATCAGTTTTCATTTCAACAACACAGTTTGTAGCCACCACTTCCTTTCAAGTTCTTGGTCACAATATGCAATTTCCAAAGTACTCCCATGGTACCCCTCTTAATTTTATTTATCGCTTTTGCAAATGGATTCTTATTCTACTTATTTGCAATATCTATAAAAAAAGGTGTGAGCTCCAATAATTCCTAGGCAACTGTTCGGTGACTGGAGGATTTCATTGAAAACATAGCTTGTCAGCATACTGACTGTTTCTGCATTATGTTCTAGTATATGAAAGCAAAGTATAGATTATCTAGGAAAGGGGAGTGATGTTGATGCAGAAGGCATGTAATTTGCATTGTGAACAATAGATGCTGTGTAGTGGTATGACCATGATGATTAAAGCCACCTATATCCTATGGGTCCAGGTGTGGAAACAAGTATGACAATAGTCCAGGGTGATGGTTGCTAACAAACTTGGTTCCTGCTTGTGAATTAAGAAAATGTTTCCTATCTAGCACATATGCCAAGGCATGAGCCTTCATCAACTCTCAACTCCAAGGAGAGTAATCCCCTAGGGTGTAAGTGATGTTATCCATAATTATGTCAATGCCAATCTCTAGCCATGCTTCATCAGGCTTATCACTTGGGAAGTCACTCCTAGCATGCTTAATTTGCATGCATTGCAATACATCAACATTGAATCTTTTTTCCAATGGTCCAAAAAGTGAGGTTAAGTTATCCTTGCTATAATGAACACCACCTGTTTGATACCACTCATTTTTGTCGACTAAAAACTTGATCATTGTTTCAACCTTGCTTTTTGAAACCAAGACAGGCCTGAAATGTTTTAGAGTCTCCACCATTGGTTTCTTTCTCCCACCAGAGAATAGGACACAAATAATATCCCTGATATCATCACCTGAAGAAGGTAATACTTTGCATAAGGGTCCCAGATCCTGAGGAAAAATCACAACATTTCTCCTGTTAAATCTTGGCAAGCATTCTTCTGAAACATAACCATTATGTTTTCCATGTTGGATAAAATGATAAGTAACTGTTGACAAATGACACCACAAAATAAGCAACAAGTCAAATGGCAAAGCAGTTTAGAAAGCATGGAAAACATATATAGGAAGGCTTTTCCTGTAATGCATTGCAACAATGAGTGCACATTCATATAGGTGCAAGAGAGTTGAGGGATGTCATTCCATTAGGACAGAGGATAGCTCAACAATAAATGTGATGGCAAGATATATGAGGGAAGGCAGTTATTCTGTAAGAGCCACAGCATAGAAGAAGTTGGGACAACATCTGCCAGGTCATCTCAACAATATGATCAAGCACAAATTCCACAATGATTCCAAAAACAGAAAAGGGGCCATCTGCTTCTGCCAATCAGAAACAATCTTCATTTTCTCAAGATTTGTTTTTAATTCTGGAAAAGAAACATGACTAATTTCTGTTGCCAAGTTACCACCACATCGCTGACAATGCAATTAGCAATTTGAGGTGTTTGCATTTCTTTGCCAGTTAGCAACCTCTTCTGTCTCTGAGGTGTGAAGGTGTTGCTGGGTCTTGTGGCAACCAGCATACTCAGCAACAACATAGTTATCTGGAGGTTGGGGAGGAAAAAGATGAACAACACGAACATTTTGCCAAGGGCATGTGCAATGTTGAAATATTAAATATATTACTCAACACAAGCATTTGCAATGAAGGCACAACAAATCAAGCAAAGTTTGGTGTCAATACTGCACCTGGATGGAGAGATCATGTGCCTGTGCAAGCAAATACAACTAGTCACAAGTGAGAAATTGAAACTGCTCAACAAAGTTGTAAATATGTTGAACAAATATGGATAGGAAACATCTGTGAGGAAAAATGACCTGAGGATCCAACTTGAAGTACTCCAAATAATCAAATTGATAGTGGCATCATAGCAAGCTGTAGCTAACATTTGACTCTGTCAAGTCATGTTTGAAATCATATAGCTGTCAGACACCTTGAGGATGAGACACTGTATAACATAAGTAAGAAATAAGGATAAATCCTACAAGGAAATTATGTACTTTATTCATCCTAAAACAAAATAAAGCTAGAATGCACATGAACAACCAACTATGCATGGCACCTTAAAAAAAGTAGTATTGCAATAAGGCATTAAAAACTTACTAGACAAAAATGAGCAGAGGGTGGTGCAAAAACCAGGGGGGAAAGATCAAGCAAACTAGGCAGCACAAGCATAAAAAGTGAATGACTACTTTTTCTGCCTATTTTCTAATACCACCATATAAGGAGCCACCTATAGCTTAGTAATGTGGAGCTTACTATTACTTACTAAGACAGTGAATGCCACCCACCAATCTAACTCCAGACAATTTTGAAAGTGAGACCTAGACCTTTCAGGTCCAAGAACTAGTTACAAAAGATGTAAAAACATATATAAATAGCTGCCAAGTGTGTGCTATCATGAAGGGTAAGCAAAAGGTACCAGCAGGAAAACCTTTTTCTCTCCCAGCTCCTAAGTGGCCTTGGAAAGCATTTACCCTGGCACATCTGCCATTTACTTTTCTTATTGGTATATAGCATAGCATGGTCTGTGCACAAATCACTTATGGATATAAAATAGCAGTATCTGATTGGACATCCCCAGTCTAATCCATTTGTCATTACCAGCTTCTACAGCTGGTGATTAAGAATAGTCCTCCATCCTATCTACCACCATCATCTTCTATATCTGTTTGGATGTTTTTACTCCAATTGCAGGTTTTTTTTTCTGGCTTGTTGTCTTAGTCCTGCCAGTGGTGCTAGATTCTTCACCTCACCATTGGTGTGATCAGCTGAGTTGTGCCTAGGCACACTCATTACAGTTCACATGAAGCAATTGAACTGCTAAAGACTGAAAAAAAAAAACTAGTTGTAGAGTGTAAAAAGACCAGTTGCAACTGGTTTTATGTGTAAAATCTGTCCTGTACAAGTATTAAGAATGTTAATTGAGTGTATACACAACATATCCAGTCATTAAACATATTAATTTAACAAGATAACATGTAGAAATCACTTAAAACTACCTAAAATTCTTTAAAAATAAAAAAAAGTGGTGCAAAAACAATAGAAAAATAGGAAAATATTGCCCAATTAAGGAGTGTGGCTGTACACCAGTTGCAACTGGTTGGCAACTGCAGTCTTTTGTCTAAAAATCAGGCAACCAGCAGCTGTAGTCCAACTGCTGACCAGTCTGGTCCAAACCAGTTGCCAATTTTTTCAATGGTTCATAACTGGACTTTAAACCACTATTTGTAGTAGAGACTGACATTGGTGCAGCCTATTTTGTGATTAATTGGATAAACAAGTCATCATTCTCTAACTCTATTGGACTATTATCATCAATTAGATCTTTAACTATATTATTTTTGGTAAATAGTCCTATAAACTCTGAGTTAGAAGAGATGAATTTATTCAATACATTACTGAGAACATTTTCTTGCATTGTTGATAAAAGCAAGTAGGAGGATTATTGGTAAATTCTCTTTTTTAGTAGCCACCATAGTTATATTGTTATTGTTCCTCAAGAGCATCTAAGAGTAAACAGGAAAAGAAACAATTTCAATTGTAAAAGAACCAGGGAATTCCAGATTGTAGATTGAATATATAACTGTCCTCATTGTGTTTCAAGGGTATGCAGAGCTTGATATGGTTATCCATGGTGGTAGTGACATAGAAAGTAGTAGTGGCAAAATAAAAAGTCTTTGAGTAGCAAGTTTGGATTAGGGTTAGCTGAAGCAAATGATGTCAGATCTTAGTAGCTGATATGCTGAAGGTTTGCTGTGTTCTTTTCCTTTTTTTTTCTCATTCTTCCCTTAAAAAAACAAATATACTGCAATGTGAACTCATATTCTAACTACCTTTTCATCTTTGTCTTTGTCTTCTTCATTATTATGCTGATTTAATTCACAACATGCAGTAACATCCTCAATGCTCATAATTCTTTGTTTCATCACACCAACACAATTTTGTATTTGCCTGGGCACACCTGCCACAAATTTTCCTTATTCAGACATAGCACAGCATGGTTTATGCACCAATTCCTCATACAATATATATAAAGTAGTTGTACTGGACTGGATATTCCTAGTTTAACCCACTTGTCATACTTAGCTCCTTTGCTGGTGATTAAGGATAGTTCCTCATCTTCTCTCCTCACCTCTTTTCCTTTATGTGTTGTCTTTATCCAGCCAATAATGTTGGGTTCTATATCTCATCACTTGGTATGATTATTTGGCCCTCCTTTTTGGTTGGTCATTACAGTAGGTAGGTCATATGATGCTGCAAGGATAGCTATTAAAATTAGACCTAACAAGGGCCACACATCAGTCCACAAGAGCATTTGCCATCTGTAGATTCATCATGGATAGATAGGACATAATAAGAGAGTAGGAATGGCTGTTACTAGTGTGTCAGTCTATTGTATAAGGGCTAACTATATGGAATGTATTTAAATGTACTGTTTGAGGTGGCTTTGCTTTGTTACAAGAACACAGTTGAAAGCTGGATCACCCATCATAGTATTGGAACTATGATGTGCCATACAAGCAGAAAGAAAAAAATAAGGAAAAGGAGGAAGACAACAAAAAAGCTTTACTCTGTTAGATGGCTGTCTTATCCCATGCTCCTGTGGGACCCATCAACAAGAACTTTCCAAGAGTAAGGGTAAGGACATTTTTCAAAGTGTGTCTGACCAAACACAAATATAAAATTTCTTCTCCAAGAATCAGTCCAATGAGTTGTATCACAGCAATAATCCCACATAAAGACAGTGTTTTCAGGAAGTACAAATTCCCTGTTCTACACATTCACATCAACCTTCTAAGAATGTTACAACAAATATCTACTATAAATAATAGGTACAAATAAAATAATGATAACTCCTTGCCATAAATGTCAAGCAAGGTTTCTGCCAATGCAAATCAGCATTTCCAAGTGTATGTATATATATATGTAGAATCACTCACTATCAGACTTCAACAGTGGCAAATTCCATTTCAAAAGTAAGATGTGGCTGCTGCACACTGGTATGGCTGATTCACAAGCTCTCTCTCCACCATTTGCAAGATCCTTCTTCACCAGCCTAACAAAAATAAGTTATTCAGTATCCCTGCAACCCAAAGACATGATGGAAAAACTGAGGCAGACTCATGCTGAGTTCCTCAAATATCTACAAGTAAAGGTCAATCATCTCAGATCATGGAATGTAGAAGATGTAGAAGGGAACCAGGAAGCTGGCATGTTCACAGAGGACATTACTAAGCTACCACCTGTGTTCAAGGAGATCCAGGATGCTTTAGAAAGCCCACACTTCTACAATGTATATACTGCATTTTTCAATACTTTTAATGTTGACCACAGTCATCCAGGCAAGTGATATTGAGGGCAGCCAGGATTACAAAGTTCTATGAAAGTGGTACAAGATGTAGTTTAATCACATCTTTAAGCCTGTCAACACCAAATTATCCAGACTGATCACACATTGTGAACTTATGGTGTTTGATAATATTCTGCAAGGCTTTGATAAAGACATGTTGAGAATCCCTGGCCACAAGGTTTCTTTTTTTATCAAGGCCAGCAACTTCATCATGCACTTTATTCATCCTCAAATTTTCTCCTGCCTTTCTTGCCATTTTGAATACTGGCAGTAAGTACCTTTTTGCATTTCTTTTTCATTACCACTAATATATCCACAGGAACACCTTATGGAATTTTCTGATATTTGTGGAAGCCACAAATTCCTTGAACACATTTCAAAAATTCATACCCAATAGTAACTATATGGTTATTTCTTCTCAATTTGCTATGCTATTTTTTATCTATGAAGTTATTTCACATAAATATGAGCATGATTGCTTTTGAATGCTCATCCAGGCCATTGTACTTGCATATACTGAACCATTTCTTCTATAACCTACCTTAACAAAGAAGTTCTTTGTACATCAGCAAACTCACCATTTCACTTTTAGCTATTCCAGCAATCCAGCAATCTCCAGACTTTTTTCTAGCTTTCCAAAGTTCCAACACTATTCCAGAAGTACTTGTTTTTCTGAAGTTCATTGTATGTATACTTTTTACTACATTTTGATACACTTCTTTGATATACTTTTGTACACATTTTCACTACACTCTTGGTATACTTTTTCACTATACTTTGATACACTTTTTGTACACTGCTTTACTACTCTTTTGTACACTTTTATATACTTCTTACTACCCTCTTGGTACACTTTTTTTACTACACTTTGGTACATTTTTTGTACATTGCTTTATTATGCTTTGGTACACTTTCTACTACACTTTGGTACCTTTTTGTACATTTCTTGTAGACTATTGTATATACTTTTGCAATAGACACTAATATATCAAAATATAGTCACAAAACAGTGTAGTGAAAAGTATATCAAAGTATAGTTGTATCAAGATACTTGAGAGAGAAATAGTGTAGTGTACAAGAGTATACTAATAGATATAAAACAAAAATGTAGAAATATAAAAATAAGTTAACATTAGATAAAAAATATAGGATTGACTTTTAAACACACTCTGTAAAACTCTAGAAGGCTAGAAGGCTTGGTTGTCTGAAAAAGTAATTGGCTAGTCCTGGCCAAATGGTCAACTTTTTGGAATCCTGCAATGTCTAACCAGAGCTGGCCAGACCATGGCTAGTTTGCTAATATCTTTTGTCCTTTGCTGCTAGGCAATGTCTTTATTCAATCTTGGACCACATTGTTGCTTGGTTGTCAACTTTAGACCAGTGAATAGAATAAGCTTTCTCTTTGGATGCATACTCATTTATAGGAGTTTGATATTTTTCATTACCAGTATTAATATATGACCCATTGTCCTCTAGATCAGTAAGTGGTGACAAGTTTGCTAACTCACCCACTGAGTCTGTTTCCTTATCATGAATTTGCTGATGTCTGTCCTTATCAAATATGGACCTTTCAACACCAACCAAGCTTGTGCTCAAAACTGGCTCAACAGCATTACTAATTGAGTTTGCACTCCAGATTTACTGATCAATGGCAGGTGTCAAGCTTTTACAATACATGCTTTCAGTATCACAAGCCACACAAAGCTCATAATAGAATACTACCCTTCTTTAAACATTCTGTTGCATTTTGGAACATGAAGGCATTGCTAAACTATCATAACCTTGAAAGAGCAAATAGTGAATAGATTATAGCCTATGTCACGGTTATCTCAGGAGTACTTGGAAGGGGCACAGTGTTTGTTTGAGTTGGATATACATTGTTATTAGATATAAGTACCCTGTTGCAGCTTGAGCAAATGCTCTATCCACACATTGATGCTGTAAATTGTTGACTGTTGCAAGTATGTAGTTCATGCAGTGATTCAATGTCAGTAGTATGATAGCTTCCACTGAGGGTTCCAAATTATTCTCTCCAGGATGATGTCCAGGCATTGAGTTACAGTCAGGAAGATCTATGTCATATCCTATAATTCACAAGTTCACCTTTGGCATCTCTGATACCTCCAATGCTCTACTCACCAACTCTGGCCTCTTTTCATATATATTGCAACTCTGGACATCCAGAGTTCTCTTCCCTTTGCATTTATTCTATAATATTCATTTCCAAAACTCATGTACCTCTGTCATCCCAGCATCTCATATCTCCCATCCTCCTTGCACTTTGTACCTCTGTCTTTTCTGACCTTTCATCTCTGTCTTCTCCTAGTTACCCACCTTCCCTTCTCATTATCTACCCTTGAAAATACTTGTACCCCTGAAAATACTTGAAACTCCTGGACTTTAGTACTCCATCTTCTGTTTCACCTCTGTATATAAAGCCCTGTATCTAGCCTTGTACTTTAGCTAGATTATTGACTAAGATTACCAACTTAGATTTCTAACTATGATTATCAACTTAGACTCTTTGATCAATTCCAATCCTCTTAATCTTCTCTGACTTTATTGATTCCCTTTGAATCACCTTTGAACCTTTCCAGGACCTGATCAACAGCAAGGGCACACCACATATAGTGAAGCCAAAGTTCTTATTCCCATGAACTCTAGAGTTATGCATGGAGATCATCAGCATAGTCTTAACAATCTGTGACCATGCAAGTGACTCTTGGATTCAGACAGCATAACTGCATAACCTCCCATGTGAGTGAGTTCATTGAATTCAGTTTTATCCTTACCTAACATGTGGCTATAGTGGGCAATGGATCCAAAGCAACCAGACCTTCAGTAACTTGAAAAAGGGATGGAGTGGGTCCAAAAAGTTGTCTCACTGCCTTTGGTTAGATGTATGCAGCTGGCATATACAAATATGAGACAAACACACCCAACGTTCATTCAAGCAACCAATGCTTGATTGAGAGATGAAGAATGCATAGTATTACAATTAACATTTACTTACTGCATGCAACTTATAACCTGATCATAAATTCCTCAGTTATTATGTCCATGGTGATATAAGCACTTTCTATTATCTTAGCCTTTTCCTTATTGGAGAGTGACAAAACTTTAATCATAACATCACAGATATTGCATAGCTGCCCTTTTATGGCAGGGGCCAGCTCTTGCAACAGCATATTCATCTGCTACACTAGGTTATACATCTGTTGCAGAAAATTTACCTGTTGATCCTCTATTCTGAAGTTGAAGTTTTTTCTATAAATCCCCACCTATATAGTCTTTTCAGTAGTACATCCAATACAGCCATGGTGACTAACTGGCTTGCAATCATTACTAGCACCACCAACTTTGCCTTCCATCACAATGTATTGAAATGCAATCATATTGGCATCCACATAAATTGCCACTACATCAGCAAACTAGCCATGGTCTGGCCAGATACTCTAGAATTCCAAAAAGGTCCCTATTTGGCCAAGATTGGCCAATCACTTTCTCAAATAATCCAGACTTCAAAACTTCCAAAGTTTTGCAGGATATATTCAAAAGTTAATTCTACATTTTTTATCTACTGTTAACCCATCTATATTTTTGTTTTATATCTATTTGTACATGTCATATCCTGAAATTCATACAAGTCCAACTCCAGCAACTCTGGTGCTCTACATGCCAACTTCAGACCTATCTTGTGTACATCACAATTCCAGACCTCCAGAGTTCTCTCTCCATCTAATATATTCTATATAGCATATTTCCAATCTCTCTTCATTTCTGTCTATCCTGTATCTTGTCATCCCTATCCTTTCTAACTTTGTCATAGTAACCTGCTGACCCTTCAGCTATATTCCTCCATCTTGTTACACACCCTAAAAAATACTTCTCCCCTCAAAAATACTCTTACCTTCAAAAATACTTGGATTTCCAGACTTTACTACTCCATCTCCCATTTTTACTCCATATATAAAGTCATACAAATAGGACTTGTATCTCAGTTTGAATATCATCTTAGACTCACCTCCACTTCTATTGACCTCTATTTGAGTCTTGTTAACTTCTCTCTGACCAACCTCTGACTGGCTTTGGATTATCTCCAACCCTTAGTCCACCTCTGACCATCTCCAACCATCTCTGTAAATCCAGGATACTGGATTCTGACAAGGATGCATCATATATAGTAAAGCCAAAGTTCTATTACTTTTCTCAGACATAACTCCAGAGTTCTGGAGTTTGTACTGGAGTTGACCCTGTATTAATAGTATATTTGAACTCATACTTGTTCAAGAATCCACTCATGATGTCTACATGTGTTACTAGATTTAGAACCTGTGCCATAGGCACCAACACCAACCCATCTCCTCATTTCAACCCTCTTAGCCTTTTCAGAAACAGTTATTGAGGTCCCAAACTTGTCAACCAATTCCAAAACTTCTCCACTCAATGCACTCCCATCTCCACTTCTCAAGAGCACCCCCACCTGCAGTCTCCTACTCCAAGAGTACACACTATTGAGCTTGACCTTGGAAAAGAAGCTTCTTTTTCTTCCCTATCATCTTCTAGCTGGCACCCATGTAAAAGAGCACTTGGCTTCCATACTCCCTCCAACAATGGCAATCCTTCAGATAACCCAGATTTTCCTGAAGATAACCTGTTGGATGATAAAAATTCTGATTTTCTTGGTGATGACAGCAATTACCCCTCCAACTCCAATAATGAGCTCATTTCATAAGATATCCTCTCTCAGCTCACAAGTGCCATCAAAAGCCTTGCTCATTCCTTCCATTGTCCTGCCTCCAAATCTATGCCTCACATCAAAGTTTGAGAACTGGATCAGTTTGATGAAATGTATTCTTGCAAACTCTGAGTTTTTCTTGTACAATGTGAGTTGAACTTCCAAGACCATCCTAAGGCTTTTAGCACAGACTGCATTAAAGTCACCTTTGCACAGTCCTATCTTAAAAGTATGATATTGGAATAGTTTGAACCAGACCTTCTTCAAATAAAAGACCCCAACCTCTGTCTGTTATAGATAAACAACTTTATGGAATTTGTTTCAGAGCTCCAGATTAACTTCAGTTCCCATGATCCTGTTGAAGATATGGAACACCAGCTCGACCATCTTTCTATGAAGGATGGTTATCAAATTAACAAGTATGTGATTGAGTTTAACTACATTATTTTCTAGGTGGGAGGATATAGAGAAGGTGCACTTCAGCACCATTTCTACAATGGACTTCCTGACCATATCAAGAACAAGATCTCTTATGTCAGAAAGCCCCCTATGCTTCCTGACCTCTGTTATTTTGCCCAAGCTATCAATATGTGCTATTGGAAGTGCAAGTCTGAGATTACTCATTAGATGAAGCCCACTTCATCCTTCTTTGTCAAAACCTCCAACAAAACCTCTGCATCCACAACCTCTGCCTCCACTCATAACTCCAGTAGCTTCAAGAACTTCAAGAAGTCTAAGGGTAAGGCTGCCTCCATTTCTTCTTCCCCCCTAAAACCCAACCTTTTGTTCAAACTTGGCAAGGATGGCAAGCTTATCTCTGCCAAATGTAAATGCCACTTCAATAAAAAGCTCTGTATATTCTGCAGATACATAGGACACATGGCCAAAAATTGCTTGAAATCTACATCTCATGTGTCAAAAGACTATGCCATTACCACTACTCTAGAAGTCAAACCAAAGATCTCCTTTGAGGCAAAAAAATAGTTCCCAACCTCTGTAACTTTACACAGGAAGAAGGTTGTGGTGATTCTATGCACCAAAGGAGATTTATCTCAACATATCTTCTTTTTCAAATTCTAAGTCACTCATGCCATCAGTTTCTCTCACTTCTTATCCTATTCCTCTTTTCTCCACACTCATAGATTCTGGCTTCTCAAATTGTTTCATCAATACCATGTTTGTGAATAAACATTGTCTTGCCACTTACTTTATGCCTTCACCTATTTGATGGAACCACAAACAGTACCATAACTGGAGCCATTAATCTCTTCATCCATTTTTAAACTGGTGATATCACTTTGATGATGCTATATGTCACTCTGCTGGATTCCTCTTGTTCTTTTGTTCTAGGACACAACTGGCTCATCCACCACAATCTATTAATTGATTAGGTTTTAAGCAGTATCTCTTTCTGTGCATCTGAGCAGAGTTTGCCAGTATCCCCAAGCTCCCCTCCATAGCCTCTGGCTGACCTGACTTCATTTGATCCACCCAGTTTCTTTGACTGCAAAGCTCCTCCAATTGTGATTATCAATGCTCCTGCATTTGCACTAGCCTATCGTCTCAAAAGTTTCATGCAGTTCAGTATACAGACTGCTTCTATTCTCACCTATTGGATTCCTAATGCTCTGATGATTGTAGAAACAGACACCTCCAACTATGTCATTGCCAGTATCCTCTTCATTCATTGTCTGGATGAGAAACTCTAGCTCATCATTTTCTACTCTTATATATTTTCAGCTCTGGAGCTCAACTATGATGTCCATGATAAGAAGCTCCCCACCATTCATGAGTCCTTCTGGACTTGGCATCACTATTTGGAAGGCTCCAATATCCCCACTAACATCATCACCAACCACAAGAATCTTGAGTATTTCACTACTATCAAACTTCTAACTCACCAGCAAGTCCAGTGGTCAGAGTTCCTTTTAACAACAGCATGGCAGCATAGATCACACTTCCTACTTGAATTGCTTTGCCAACCTCATATTCATATCTATACAAGTCACCACTAGCAAAGCATTTCTTTGTCACTGCCATCCAATACCTGCTCATCATCTGCAGTGAAAAAGACCAAGTATATTGTAGGTTCAGCATTAAGTTCAAATTATTTTCAAATAACCTGCAAGTTGACAGATAGTTATTACAGATACTTGCAAATAGGTAGTATATACATTTTCCTGTTGACTACATACTACCCACAATGCTGCGATACAGAAAAGATGGTGGAAGTGCTGGGTCAAGGGACACAAGTACACCTGGCTTCCTTGTAGCACATGGAATATATTATTGTGTTGTCTTATTGATAATTAGGTCAATTAGACCTCAATTTTTGTACATCTCATTCCATCTTCTCCTTACACCACTTTAAATTGATGCTTAATCAAGATCAATAGTATGCCATGCAATAATACAACCATTTTGTTCAACAAATGGCCATTCTCCCATATTGTCACCATTTCAAACTCCATAAGACATTTTCCATCATAACCAAATTATCACAGCTTCTTCTTGTTTCCAGTCACCACCACCATTACCTCCTTCCATTGTTTCACCTCTCTTCACTCACATTCACATGTGATCTACAGCATTCAACCTTAGCCACTGATTCCATTTGAAATGTAAATGCACTCACTTCAAAGAGACTCCAATATGATTTGAAGTTACCATTGATCTCTTTATATAAGTTCAGCCTTGGAAAGTCTATTATAGATGTGGATAAGGATTGTGAGCCACCCAAGGGGTTGATGAGTGCAATTGAGGGACTTGATTCAAATTTGCAATAGAAGTTGATAATGCAGAATCTTTGTGACTAGTATATTAAAGTCTAGTTTGTAGCTACAGTTTCCAGGTCCTAGAACAATTAGAAAGATCAGTTTGGACCAGTTTCAACCAGTGCACAGCCAGTACCTATTTGCCCTAATTTTCCCTAATTTTCTGGAATTTCTCCTGATTTTGTTAGACATAAAACATTTGAATCCTTCTATACTTGACATGTACTTTTAAATAAGTTATATCTTACCTTTCTGTGGTCCAAAATACTTGACCAAAGGATGTATAGAATGCTATGTGTCAGTAAAATATTATATTACTATAGTAGAAAATAAGGTTCCTACAGATTAGGGGTCAAAAGACTAGTTACAACTGGTTGCAACTGATATAGAATATTATGACTACCTAGGATATGAGTGGGGACTGGTTTGGAATTGGTGGGAATAACTAAGGAAGTGGATAGACAGCAGGCAAGACTTAGGTCATATTGTTCAATCATAAAGTTGTTGAATGCATTCTTCCAGATTGTTATGATCTTATTGCAAATGACAAAACCACAAGGCTCAGTGCTAACTTCAGGCTACACAAGTCCTGGCTCAATGGTAAGGAAGAGGGTAAGGGTCCTTTCCAGCTAACTCAGTCTACAATAACCAGATGATCAAGGCAATGACTATGAGAGGTAACCAAATGGATTAGATTGGGGATTTCAGTCACAAGGTGTCTACTTTATATATTGTATAGGCACATGCACAGACCATGCTATGCATGAGAGGAACTATCATAATTAGATTGATGAAAGAAGCAACAATAAGAGAAAGATAATGGATATTAAAGAGGCTGTATGAGAAGAGTGAAAATTAAGAAGGCATGGTTACCATGAGGTATGACATCATTAGTTCTGGACCTAGTCATGTGATTGGTTACCATGGTCACATGCACAGATCACATGACTGGAAAGTGAAAAGTGTTAAGTTTGAAAAGTTTGAAAATATTCATATTATAACATAAATACTTAGGAAAATGTTAGATTTCTGATTGTCATGTTCTTCAGAAGAGAAGGAATCTTCTTTGGAGGAAGAAGGTTTAGCAGGGGGAGTGGGGTGAGGAGGGCCCCACTGAGGGTTAAAACATAGAGGAATGGTGGTGGAGGCTTATGTAGTGGTAGTTTTAATTAAAGAGCTTTAACCTTTTGTTACAACTACCTGGGATACAAGTAACTGCTAAGGCTCTTATGTGGATGAAGGAGTTGCTTGGAGAGTGATAACACAGTACTTTCTACTGGAGAACTTCCAAGTAAATGATATCTGGAAAATTCTTAAAAGATGACAAGTTATAAGGACAAATGGACTTTTCATAGGACAACCAAGGGAATTCCTTGTCATGGGGTCAAGGGTTCCTTAATGAGGGAAATACAAGAGCTAGTAATTAAAGATGCTAGGAGACTTAGAGAATTGAGATGTGAGAAAAAGAATAGATTCACTAGAAGGCAATAGAATATAGGGAGTATTAAGGAAGGTCTAAGCTAGGAAATCTGATGGAAGACTCACAGTATTTATATAGACCATATATGCATAGACCAAGTGTGGAATAATAGGATCAAAACAATTAGCAAAGGCTACATATGCATATGAAGTTGAGACAAGCATATAGTCTGTTTAATCAGAATGATATAATTACTTGTTTCTCTTCATCTTTTCCTATGCCTACTTTCTATCCATATACTACCATTGAATCTAGGACCACTTATTCAGTGAGTCCTATGGCCTCCATTGGACTATATTCCTTTTCTCCACTACTAGCTTTTTCAACTACCTCTAATGGCACATCCTATTGTTTTCATGTATTTCTCATGGTTGACAGGCCATGTGCTTCACCTCATTTCCATATGCATGTCTCTCCTTATGGTTCTGATTAAACAGAATATGTACTTCTTCTGATTCTATATGCATAGCCTCCACTGATTGTTTTAATTCTAGTTGTTTTGCACTTGGTT
Organism: Boletus rubissimus; assembly: GCA_038092795.1. Lineage (NCBI taxonomy): Eukaryota > Fungi > Basidiomycota > Agaricomycetes > Boletales > Boletaceae > Lanmaoa > Lanmaoa rubissima. The sequence goes on from JBBPQZ010000347.1 coordinate 16,459, forward strand.
TATGTATCTAGCATCTAGTATAAATACTGCAAGCTTCCCATACAATTCCCTAGGTTAGACCTCCTTTGATACACTCTGTATCCAGTTATCTTCTAGTGAATCTATCTCTTTTCCTTACATTCTTATTTTCTAAGTCTTCTAGCATCTTTGATTGCTAGCTTTTGTACTTTCTTCATTAAGAAACCCTTAGCCCTGCAATAAGGAATCCTCTTGATTGCTCTACACAAAAAGTTCCTTTGTTCTCATCATCTTTAGTCAACTCATCCTTGTGACTTGTCTTCATCTGGAAAATTTCAAGATATTATCTACTTGGAAGTCTTCTAGTAGAAAGTACTGCATTATCACTCTCCAAGTAACTCCTTCATTTACAAGGGCCTTAGCAGTTACTTGTACTCCAGGTAGTTGTAACATAGAACAATAAGAGAAGATATGTATATGAAAATGAGATAAATTGCATGGCCTATCAACAATGAAAGATATGTGGAGTCAATAAGATATGCCACTGGTATGGAGGGATGTTGGAGCAACACACTTTCCCCAAGAAAATGAAATGGGAGGTGGCATCCTGATGTGAAGCAAACAGGCAAAAGGAAAGAAAATGAAATTTTACATCATTTGTAAACAATTGTATATAACTGTGGCTCACAATTCTCCAAACTTGTGATGGTGTGCATTACCACCTGAGCAACACCATAATAAGCCCCATTCTTGAGGAAAGCAGGGTCACCACCAAACATGAAGAAATTGACAGGAAGATCACCAGAGGACAAAGGCAAAAACCTGTCATGCTTCCAGAAAAATTTTCCTTAAGAATAATTGATTCAAGGGCTGTTTGTCATATTCCAAACTTCATACAAGTCTAACTTGGGCAACTCTGGTGCTCTACTCACCAACTCCAGACCTATCTCTTGTATATCACAACTCTAGATCTCTGAAGTTCTCTCTCTATCTCATATATCCTATATAATGTATAGTGGCTCAAAAAACTGTCTGCATGTTTGGTTATTTTTCACTAAATGCAATAATTCCAAATAACCCCTAATCCTAGCCCTAAACTCTAAGTGTATGAAATGAAGTACATACCCTTTGCTTTCCATTGGTACAAGGGTCATGAGAGTTGAAT
>JBBPQZ010000348.1:0-17568 GCA_038092795.1 Boletus rubissimus
CCAAATAACAACAGCTATCCCTTTGTTTTACTGAAATTTTATGAATCATATTAAAAGCTCTAAAACTGTTCCAATGGTGTCCCTGTTTTAAAATGGATGTATCTCAGTGGCCCCTGAGCCAAATCACATGAGTATTAGGTCAGCAGGTAGCCAGGGGTTTGTACATCATATGTTCCCACCAACACTAAGCAGAATTTCCATGCTTACAATTGCTATTTCACACACACTCGAAAACTACAAAACATTGGAATGTTTTTGGAGTCACTGTATGTGTAATAGCTATGCCTTATTTGGACTTATAATCTCATGGGAATGCCAAGGCTATAGGCTAAGTTCTGATATTGCACTTAGTGGCAGGCTTCAATAATTGGTGGCAGTAGGCTATACATATATAGCTAATTGTACTGCATCTGTCAGCTAGGTATTTGTAGTGAGCTCAGGCTTAGTTTTATCAAGGTTATGCTTGTGCCAAATAGTCAACTACAATAATTCAAATTTAGTTTAATGAGTTTATGCTCAGCAGTTTGTGCTTTGGTAGTGAAGTCTAATTAAAGAGTCACTCCAATTTGTCATGTAGTTTCTTGAGGTTGTGCTCATGAGATCTAGGGCAAACAGTAGTTTTACAAGGGTTTTACTCAAAGGTTAGTGTATGTTGTACTGGGTGGTAGATTGATGTTGACCATAGGGAATAGAAAACATTTATACCAGTTCAAGTAGTTCTTAGTAAGGATGTGGTAACTATGTATTGCATTCATGCATGATATAAGCTATAGAAGGTATATGTGTAGTTTCACGAGGTTTTCACTCAATGGTTATAGCTTAGTTTAAGAAGTTTGCATTCAAATATAGTCATACATGTACATTAATGATAGACTACTTAGTATTAGTTTAATGAGGTAATGCTTAGTTGTAGACTGTCCTAGACTATGATACTGGGGCAATATTAGTTTAATGAGGTCACGCTCAGTTGCTTCCAAGTTGAATTACATTTGCATAGTTTTACAGATACAGGTTTCACAGTAAGAATTTGAGTGGGGGTGTAGAAATATACAAAAGGTAACCAAATAAATTCATAGCATATAGTAGAGTGAAACGAAATAAGGCCTTGGTCACATCATCCTTCTAGAAGATACTCATATGAAACCCCTGTCTTCCTTCAACAGTTTTTCCATGGCTAGTCATGTGGACGCCAGGATTCAATGTATTTGCTTGGGTGCAGAGATCTTATCTTATCATATCTTCACCAAAATCCATTAATCTCGCCCCCACCACTTATCTGCTTAGTTCCATACCTTATTTCCCATGACATCACAATTACATAATCATTCTAGAACCTTCTGCACTGACCCTAAACATGATCTGTGTGCACGTAACAATAGTATATAAGTAGTTGATTCCTTACATGTATTTCCTAGTTTTGGAATTTCATTTCTTTTACTTGAATATCACATTTAGTGACTCTCATGGACTTGTGGTCTTTTCATAATTCTGAAACTACTTCGTCGCCAGTCATCTCAACCCCCAACACTCTCTCTTCACCACTACTCTTATCAACTTTGCCTGTTAATGTGCACTTCGCTGCATTGCTGCCTTCTTAGACCCACCTTCCTTTGCACTCAGCTTGTACAGGGTAATTCTCTGGGCAATGTGTCCACCTATCCGCGTCGTCGCTCTTCGTGATAGCACATTAGTCAAACCCCAGATTTCAGGGGAATCTCTCCTTCTTGGAGATAAAACGAGAGTGGACTATAACCATGCCCACTGTATATATATGGTTGTCCGCCATTATAAATAAGGATAAAGTTGCTACTGGGCATAGTGCACTAGCCCCTGTTGTCCGCTGAGTGCCTAGCGGTCCGTGTTGGTACTATGCTAGTGTATCCAGGTTCTCGTGATCACCTGTGACATCACGACTGATGAGGGCAGTATTCCCTTGAGCTGTAGTAAAAGCTCATCCGGTTTCACTTATCTTGTATCAAACTCCATTTGCCGCTGGAGAACCAGAGGCTTTTTTCTAGAAATTCAATCTGTGCCAACTACTTCACCTCTGTCGAGACCTAGTGCAGATAGTAATTGAAATCCTCCAAAACCTTATCCCCACCTTCTGCCATTACAACGATGCCACTATCCTGCAAGCAGTGTGGTACCAGTGGAACACTCGTACGGAGACTTCCTCCACCTCCTCATTTGAGAGCCCAAGTTCTATCTAAGAAAAAGAAAATATACTGGTACCGATATGACCTCCTACGGGAAGACACCCCCATAGGAAACTACTGCCCTTACCTCCATCCTAAGTCCACCCTCCGTCAACCCTCCAAATATGTCTAAAACAGGAACTCCCTCACTATACGTTCACCTGCCTTCCCGAATTGATGTTCAATCACCCCAACTGAAGCGAGTCTCTGTCTTCTCCATGCAGGGACTCACTTGTTCACTGGAAGACATCCCCATGGAAGGGGCTAGTAAAATCCTGGTGGCAAAACCACCCGCCCGTCCAGTCGTCCGCCCCATGATGCCCCTGCCACTGGTTGCCACCTTCACCAAAGAACAGGCAGACGCAGCACACCTTGACTTCGAGTACCTCAGTTGGAGGTACGACTACATCCACAACCATCCTGATTGGCCATATCCACCATATCACTTAAGGAGGTCACCAGGGTCACTCCCTACGGCGAAACCACCACCATTGGGTGACCTTCCTCCTCCGCCATCATCACCGTCCAGTGAAGGGCAACCCCCGGGCATGCCTTTCCACCTCCACGAACCCATCTGTCACCTTGAAATAGATAAAAAGATCGGGAAATCTATCTATGCGAAACCCAACTTTTACGTGGGCGATAAGGAGAAATTCCAATCCTGGTGGAGACAGGTGATGGTCTATGTGAGAGGCTTTGAACAGGAACCATCGAGTCATCAAAAAATCTTGATTGCCATCTCGTACATGAAAGGAGAAAACCCTGCTGGGCGGTGGGCTAATCTCCAAATCAGGCGAAAGATCGATAAACACCAGGACTTCACCACATTCGAAGCAAACCTCAAAAGAGCATTCCAACCCCCCAGGCTCAAGCGCAAGGCCCAGACTAAGCTTTTCGCACTGAAGCAAGGGAACGACTCCATAGAGGATTTTTTCACCAAGCTGTATCAGTACACAGACGAGGCGGAGTATGATGTCATAGCGAATGGGCGATCACTAGTTGACCAGATCCGCCAATGTGCCCGTCAAATGCTGGTGAACCACATGGAGGATAACAACCATGTGCTAATTGACTCAGAAGACCTCTTTGAATGGGAGGAAGCGTTACAGAAAACTCAGGAAATCCTCCAAGAACGAGGTGAGCAAAACCAGGCGGTTTGTCCCATGATGTACACTCAGCAGAGGTTCACCCCGAGAAGACCTCAGGCACAGTATGCTCCACCAGCTGGACCTCCTCCAACTGCCACTGCAGCCCCCCACCCAAACACAGCTGGTGTATTCCCAGGATGTGGAGCTTCTATGGAGCTCGATAAGGCACGTGCTGCAGGAGTATGCCAGAAGTGTGGTAAACCTTGGCCCTGCCAAAAACACCCACCATGTCCATGTGGCCCGAAAGTGTGAGCAGTAGAATGGAATGGTCAAGTAATCTCCCCCCAACAATTTTCCCAAATCTGTGCTCTCATGAACGCCACCGAATTGCCCAAGCAGGAAACTCAAGCCACTATCACAGAAGTCATGGAAGAGAACATGGACTCTGGATCAGGTTTTCAGTCTGTACAGTAGATACCAGTCAGTCTGCTATACCATTTAAGTCATTGTTGTTTGTACAACAAAGTAATTGATATACGATTTTGTCCCACAATGATGAGACTAAGAAGATCAACCAAGTAAATCTCCTCATGACCACATTAGAGGTCATTAGAGCAAGAAAGGAAATACCGCTCCCAGTGCAAGGATCCCCGGGTGCGACCAGGTATGATCTGTATGCCTCTGAGGATGTGATAGTTCTGGCAAAGGGACAAGCCCTAATAGCGACAGGGTTGTCAATGAGAATCCCATAAGGCCATTATGGCCGAATTGCACCAAGGAGTGGGTTAGCTGTAAAAAAGAAGCTAACCACCAGAGCGGAAGTGATAGACAGCGACTATAGAGGAGAGGTAAAAATCCTCCTGTTCAACTTTTTGAATGAAAAGTTTGTGGCCAAAGCAGATGACTGAGTAGCCCAACTAATCCTCGAAAAGATATCAACCCCCCCAATAAAGGAAGTGGACTCTCTTGACAAAACTGAGCAAGCAAACAAAGGGTTCAGCAGCACTGGGAAATCCAAGGTAGGTGGTAATAAGGCTGCAAAGCGCCCTTCCACCAAGAATTGACAGAGCTGGAGCATAAACCACTACTGGATGAACATGGTAGACCCCTGGACCATTAGATGGATGAAGGTGCAGGTGGAAAACCCAGATGTCGCAAGGAACCTGGGATACCTGAGATCATTTGTCCATGAATCGAGGAAAGCAGAGGTGACACCCGATCTACTCTCAGATCTAAAACAGATGAGTGACTTCAATGCACACTGGATCTTGAGGAACCTCCAGAGATCCCCCAAGTATAAGAAGGCATTGGTGAGAAAAGAATGCAACTTTCTTGAGATACCCATAACCTTTAGAATGTCCGACGGAATGAGCGCAGAAGTCAAAGCCCTGATTGACTTTGGCTATACTGGATCATCAATATACAAGAAATTCGTAGCTAAGAAGGGGGTAGTTACCCACAAACTCCCCTGATCCATATCCATGTATAATGCCAACGGATCCCTAAACCAATCGGAAAAGATTGAGAAATTCGTCATTGTTGAAATGCAGATCAAGGACCACAAGGAACAACTGGCCCTTGCCATCACAAATCTAGGTCCAAACACTGTCTTCCTAGGACACAATTGGCTAAAAGCCCACAATCCAAGCATAGATTGGAAGACAGGACAGATCGCCTTCCGATGCGAGGAAGATCATATGCCCCACCTGGAAAGCTGTGACAATGATGACAAAGAGGATACCAAATTCATCCTGCACAATGGAGATCAGTTGTTCAAAATCAATACAGAGAGTTACTTCTGAAACACGGCAACGGACATAGTAGCCTGAGACTTTGTGGCAAAGAAAAAGAAAACCTTCGAGGAAGCAGCCCCCAAATACATACACAACTACGTGAACATATTCGCCAAGGAGAGTTTCAATGAACTCCCCCCAAGGCGACCATGGGACCATGCCATCGAACTCCTACCAGGGGATTATATGGTAGACTGCAAGGTCTATCCGTTAAACCCAGGAGAGCAAGATGAATTGGACAAATTTCTCGAGGAAAACCTGAAGTCAGGCCGCATTCGTCTCTCCAAACCACCCTTCACATCAGCCTTCTTCTTCATCAAGAAAAAGGACAGCCACCTCCACCCCATATAAGACTACTGAAAATTAAATGATGTCACGAGGTGCAACTGATATCCGCTCCCCTTGATCACCAAATTGGTGGACAAACTCAAATCCGCCAAGTACTATACCAAATTCGATGTAAGATGGGGATACAACAATGTATGGATGGCCGAAGGAGATGAATGGAAAGCCATGTTTAGGACTAACCAAGGACTCTTCGAACCCTTGGTAATGTTCTTCGGACTATGTAACTCCCCTGCCACCTTCCAAATGATGATGAACTCGCTGTTCAGAGATCTGATCAATCAAGGGATCGTGGTAGTCTACATAGATGATATCATGATCTTTACCAAGACCCTCGAAGAACACTGGAAGATGATACAAGAAGTACTAGAAATTCTATGAAACAACCACCTGTACCTCAGACATAACAAATGCGACTTCAAGGTACAAGAAACAGAGTTTCTAGAACTAGTAGTGTTCCAAAATGAAGTCAAAATGAACGAAAAGAAGGTAGCAGCAATCAAAGACTAGCCAGTACCAACCTCGAAGAAAACCCTGAGAGGCTTCCTAGGGTTCCTAAACTTCTATCAACGATTCGTAAAGAATTTCACCCAAATCGCCCACCCTCTAAGCAGCCTCACATCAGTAAAATGAGACTTCAAGTGGTCCCCAGCGTGCCAGCAAGCCTTCAAACAACTCAAGGAGACAATTTCAATGGCTTCCATGCTAGCGATGCCAACAGATACTGATTCATTCTGCATTGAAACAGATGGATCAGGAATTGGAGTAGGCATAGTCCTATCCCAAAAACAAAAAGGAACGTGGCATCCCATAGCATTTATATTGAGATCCCTCAATAATGCAGAGTGCAACTACCACACCGTAGACCTTGAAATATTAGCTATTATATTTGCCCTCCAAGAATGGCAACAATATCTCCTTGAAGCAACCCACCTGGTAGAGGTACTAACAGATCACAAGAACCTAGAGTTCTTCCGTAAACCCCAAGACCTCTCCTGTCGCCAAGTCAGATGGCAACAAATCGTCCAGGAATACAAGTTATCTTTCAACTACAGACCTGGCAAAACAAATCCAGCAGACCCTCTGTCCAGGAGGCCAAATTATGAGAAGGGAGTAGACACCAACAATAAACAGCAGATCCTGCTACCTGACTCCCTTTTCACAACCAAAAATGGTAATGAGGCTGTAAAGTCCCTTTCTACCTCGGTCCAAATAAAGGCTGTTGCCTCAATGAGCATCCTCAATCACATTAAGAAGCTACAATATAAATTAGAATGCTTTGTGAAAGAAGGTCTCGAAAAGGCTGAGTCATCCTGGACAAGGAAAGAGGACGGACTGGTAAGATGGAAGGACCTCATCTACATTCCAAATGATGCCAAACTCAGAGAGGAGATCATCAAGGCCAACCATGACCACCCAATCTCAGGCCACCCCAGAGTCAGACGAATCTGAGATCTGATCATAAGCAAATACTATTGGCCCTCCCTGAGGAGAAATGTAGAAGAATATGTAAAAGGATGTGATGTGTGCCAAAAAGCAAAGCCAAAAACCACCGCAACAACAACACCATTACACCCTAATGAGATCCCATCATTACCATGGGAGATCATCTCGGTAGATCTAATTGGATTCCTACCACAATCACAAGGAAAAAATGCCATCCTGGTAGTGGTCAACCAATTTTCAAAAATGATACACCCAATTCCTGCCACTGACATGATCACCTCGCAAGGAGTAGCAATGGCATTCCAAGATCACGTGTTCAAACTACATGGGACGCCCCGAAAGGTGATATTGGACTGAGGACCCCAATTCATGTCATCATTCATGAGAGATCTATATACCCTTCTGAAGATCGAAGCAAATCTGTCCATGGCATACCATCCCCAGACGGACGGACAAACAGAACGGATCAATCAGAAGGTAGAAAAGTACCTGAGGATCTACGTGAACCATTGACAAATGGATTGGGCAGATTGGCTGGCGATAGTGGAGTTCACACATAACTCCCAAATGATGAATGCCACCAGAGTATCCTCCTTCATCCTCAACTTTGGCCAACAACCCACCATTCCAGCCCAAAAGAGAGAAGTTTGAAACAAGTCCACAATGACGTTTGTAGAGCAAATGAAGTCCAGCTATGAGATGGCAAGGAAGGTGCTGGAAAAAGCAGCAGAGTTGATGAAAAGGTCCCATGACCAGAAGGCCAGAAAGGTGGAGAAATACCAGCTGGACCAGAAGGTCCTTCTAGAAGCAAAAAACATCAAAACTGACAGACCAACAAAGAAGTTCAATAACAAGCAATATGAACCATTTAAGGTGAAAGTGAAAGTAGGGGTGGCAGCCTATGAATTAGAGCTGCCGAAGATGTGGAAGGGAATCCACCCAGTATTCAATGAATCCCTCCTCACATTCTACATGGCGGGAACCTACCCCACCCAAGCCAAGCTGAAACCACCTCCTCCAGTCATCATCTAGCAGGAAGAGGAGTATGAAATACAGGAGGTCATAGATTTGCAAAAAAAGTGAAACAAAACCGAATACTTGGTGCATTGGAAGGACTACCCACATGAAAAATGCACATGGGAACCCAAAACAAATCTAACCCATGTGACCAAAAAAATCGAAGACTTCCATAGAAAACACCCTGAGGCCATCTGCGCATTCTGAGGTAATGCAGCTGCAGTGCATCCTTTCTCAGAACCATGCGATTGCCCCCTCTGCACCTTGCAAACTCCCCTCTTCACAGACAATAGCTTCAAGTCCTTTGCTGCCTTGCTCAACCGCCTCCCTGACTCCCTGTTCGAAATACCCACACTATGATCAGAATCAAAACTCACTGGTATTCTGATTGATTGGGAGCTCAATCTTGAGAAGGGGGTAATGAAACAAAATAAGGCCTTGGTCATGTCATCCTTCTAGAAGATACTCATATGAAACCCCTGTCTTCCTTCAACAGTTTTTCCATCGCTAATCATGTGGATGCCAGGATTCAATGCATCCGCTTGAGTACAGAGATCTTATCTTATCGTATCTTCACCAAAATCCATTAATCTCGCCCCCACCACTCATCTGCTTAGTTCCATACCTTATTTCCCATGACATCACAATTACATAATCATTCTAGAACCTTCTGTGCTGACCCTAAACATGGTCTGTGTGCACGTAACAATAGTATATAAGTAGTTGATTCCTCACATGTATTTCCTAGTTTTGGAATTCCATTTCTTTTACTTGAATATCACATTTAGTGACTCTCATGGACTTGTGGTCTTTTCATAGGGGGGTGGATACTGGGCGTCTCCCATCATGGGTAGTGTCAGTATTCTAGTTACAAGCCTGACTCTGAATAGAGTCAGTCTGCAAGTGCTATGAATAAATTTATGGATGCACATCTACTAGTCTGGCGGCCAATCGCACCACCAATGGCCTAGGACACATAGGGGGCTTAAGTACTTGTTACAAGGTACTAGATGAGTTCCTGATCACAGATGATAACAATATCATAGTAGATCAGAAAATATTAGTGTGGGGTGAGTGCATACTGTTGTCTGTGCACTTTGTTATAACTACCCAGGATAGGAGTAATCACAAGGTGCCTTCAATAACAAGGAGTCACTTGGGGAGTGACGACACAGTACTTCCAACATAGGGATTCCTCCGGCGGTGGTAATCGAGGAGATTCCTCGAGGGTATCAACAAGCAGATAGCAAGTTGATCAAGGAGTCGCTTGGGGAGCAATGACACAGTACTTCCATTGTGGGGATTCCTCCAATGGTGGTGATCAAGGGGATTCCTTGAAGGTATCGACAATCTGAGAGGGAAGTCAATTAAAGAAGCGATCTAGGGGTTTCCTAACCGTGGGATGAGCAAGACAAGTAAAGCAAGTGGATTGCTAGGCGACGAGATACAAGGTAGCTTGAAGGAGGTCTAAACTAGCAATTGTAGTTGTACTTGAGTCGTTTATATACCAAGTCTCCTCGCGCATGGACTGTAGTAAAAAATGCGAGGACTACAAAAGAAAGGGTTATGCATTACAAATCAAAAGAAGATGCATAATGGAATGGAAGGAAGTCCGAAAAGAAAGAACACATAAAGATGAAGATCAGAACATGCAGCTGATGAATTGTGGGAGAATCATCAAGACAAATAAGGCAAGAGGAAGCGCCATGGGTATGAAGGCAGTTGAAGAAGCCCAAGGCAAAGAAAAGGAATGAAGTCCAATGGATGTCCTAGGATATGGCATATGAGAGGATCTAGGACTGATGGTAGTACATGGATTGAGCAAAGGCAAAAGAAAAATATGAAGAAAAGGAAAAGTTGTAACATTACCCCCTTTGTAGAGTCAAGACCATGGCGTAGACAAAGACAATTCAGACATGAGAGCACACAGCAGCTTGACCATGAATGATTTAGTAGAGAACAGGGCCACCAACCAGGAAGCCAGTGATGTTGCCATAGCCGGTATCATCAATGTAGTCTTCCTCGTCGGAATAGTTGCGATTGATAAGGGGGGAAGGAGATCAATGACGTGGGAAATGTCAGAGGATGGGGAGGGCGCCATGAGGGGTAGGAGGGGTGCCCTGCCTGTGAAAGGAATTGGCTCCTTGATGGGAGCGATGCTGTTTGGATGAGGACGAAGAGGTGGATGATTGGGTGGATGAAGATGAGGACAATTGTTGCCTCAGAGGTGGGACTCGACGAGGTGGTGGCGATGGGGCGCGACAGCAGAGAGGGCATTGGGTGAGGATGTGCCCAGGAGCCCAACAGAGGCAGGTGGTGCATTGGTGGACCAGGCAGTTGTGTTAAAAATGGCCGAGTCAGCTGCAGGAGTAACATCGCTCCCCAGTGTGGGGATGAGAATCTGGAAGTGGGAGGTGACCATTAGCACCAGTCCACATACTTTCAATGCATTGCATGAGGTGATCCTCGTCCGAGTCAAGGGGCGTTGAGGAAGCAGAGAGGGTGGTTGGTGTGGTTGGAGCTGAGACAGCTTGTGGGACCACGGCAGGTTCTACTGGGGAAGGTCTTTCGACCTCGGCTAAGGAGACTGTTGGGGTTGCACATTCTCTAATGCAACAGTGTTCAACAGCCAATGCTTCGTATAGTTCCCTAGTGAGGGGACACATCTGGGTGGTCATGGCAAGAAGGTATTGTCGCATGTCATGTAGAAGGGTGAGTATGCCGAGTTGGTGGAGGGCAATGAGGAGATGCAATTGTGCCTGCATGGCATCCTGGTAAATAAATTGGGCGACGTACGACTGATTGGCGTCAGCTATGGGAGCATGGACGAGGGCGATGATGTTTAAGTTTGCAAGATATGCGCTATAGAGTGCATAGAGGGGGGATGCTGAGTTGAGATAACAGTCCAAGGTGGTTGCAAGACTGGGGTTGGTGATGAGCTCGGTGAGCTCTTGAATCTCAAAGATGGTGGGTGGGCCATCACTAAGGCAGTACGTGGTGGTTGGGACATCTACGGATAAAGAGGTTTGTTCAGTATCATAAGAAGGGCTGTCTGTGCGCTCCACAGGAGGAGTAGGAGGACATTGTGCAGCAGTGTCAAGAATGGTAATACTATTGTAGGGAACAAGTAGGAAAGAATATTTGAAAGAAGAAGAAGAAGAAATCGGAGGAGAGGATACATTACGATCTTCTGGGAACAAGGTTTGATTGTCGTGAGGCAGGGACAGGATGGCAAGTGGTGAGGTGTAGGTGGGAGGTACTTGGTAGCATTCATAGATTTGGGAAATGGTAAGAGTCAAGTGGGGGATGTCTGCGGTTGGGGTGAATTCAATGGCCATGTTAGTTCTGGAAGAATGAGGAGAAGACGGAGGGGAATTGGGCTTTATATACTTCGAGAGTGGAGTCCACATTGGTCAAGTGTCTCTCTGGGACCCAGGAGTCTTCTTTGGTCGTATATCCTTTCCAACGGATCAAAAAGGAACACCGTCCTTTTGATCCTTTGTGTTTGATGATCTTTTCTATTTCATATTCTTCTTCGCCGTTTATTAAATCCGGAGGGGGCACAGGGTAGTTAGCCCCATGAGTGTCATTCTCGCGATATGGCAAGAGAAGGGATGCGTGGAATACCAGGTGGATCTTCCAGGCCTTGGGAAGGTGCAGCTGGTAGGTGATCAGGGACAATACCTTCATGATGGAAAAGGGGCCCTCTCGTTTGGAGGCAAACTTAGGATTTGCAATGGAACATTTCAGATTTCATGCCTCGAGCCATACCCTATCTCCTAGGGCGAAGGGTTTAAACTGTCATCTAGTTTGGGCTGACATGGTTTGACGTGCCAGCTCATGGGAGGCAAGAGCCTCGTCTCGGGCAGCCAAAAGAGTTTTCAGGCAGTTTCCCACTGCGGGAAGATCTGAATTGGCAATGATTGATGGTAGGGCATGGGGTTCATATCCCATCATAAGAAAGAAGGGGGATTTGCCAGTGACAGAGTGGGGGCAATGATTGTGAGCGAACTCGGCATGGGAGATTGAGTTGGCCCATGACCCTGGGTTGGATCCACAGTAAATATGGAGATAGGTTTTGATTTTTTGATTTACGTGTTCGGTCTCTCCGTCAGTTTGTGGGTGGTATGCCGTGGAGAGAGACAGGTCATATCATAGTAGTCTTTCCAGTTTGTGGGCAAACAAACTCACAAACTGGAGTCCTTGGTCAGAGATGATTTTGTCATAGAGGCCAAAGCGGAGGAAGACTTTGTGGAAGAAGAGGGCAGCAACACCCTTGGCAGTGATAGATTTCTTGGTAGGGCATAAAATTACCCCCTTTGTAAGCCTGTGGTTGACCACAACCAAAAGCGAATCAAAGCCAGAGGAGGATATTGGGAGGTCGGTGATCAGATCACAGGAGATCTGCTGGAATGGGCGAGACATGGACGATTTAATCGGAGTGAGGGGAGGAATGGAGGGGTGAGTGTTGCTCTTTGCCTGCTGACAGGTGGCACAACCCTCAACATAGCAATGGACGTAGGCAGTGAGGCTGGGCCACCAATACTCGGTGGCAACGAGCTGACAGGTTTTGAGAAAACCAAGGTGACTGGTGGTCTCATAATCATGGCAACGCTGTAAAATGGAGTGATGAAGAGAGTCATTGGCAAGGACATAGATGCGACCCTGGTAGGTGAGGATTCCGGCATCTAGCTGCCAGTCAGTGAGGTGGGAATGGAACGCAGGTGGAATTTCCTCATTCATGGACTAAAGGGCCTGGCAAACCAGGGTGTCAGATTCAGAGGACTCTTTGATCTGTTCATGGAGAGCAGCATCAATAGTATTAACAAAAAGGAAAGGCAGGAGAAGAGTTATGCCTTCATTATTGAGATCTGAGGTAGGAAGGAGATCCGGTCACTGTTATAATATGAACATTTTCAAACATTTTCAGACTTGTACTCTTTTCTTTTCCAGTCATGTGATCTGTGCACGTGACTGTGGTAACCCTCACATGACTAGGTCTAGAGCTGATGACGTCATACCACGAGGTGACTGCGCTCTTTTAATTTCCGCTCTTCTCACACAGCCCCTTTCATCTCTGTTATCTCGCTTCCACAGTCGTGAGATCACTTAGTCTATTTATGGCACTTCATCCCACGCATAGCATGGTCTGTGCATGCATCTGTAACATATATAAAGTAGCACTTTGCAACTGGAATCCCCAGTCTAATCCACTTTGTTCACCACAATAGTCATTGCCTTGGTCTTCTGGCCATTGTAGACTGTGTTGTTCGGAAAGGACCCCCATACCCTTTTCACTGAGCCAGGAATCGTGTATCCTGCAAGCATAGTCCAAGCCTTGTGGAAGTGATTAGACGCTTTGGCGGTAGTTCATAACAGTCACTGAGATAGGGCATCGGGACTAGCAAGTTGTGTGCCGGGAATGTGGATCATTTTGAGATCGAAGTCGGCTAAATCAATCAGCCAACGGACTTGGCAGCAGTTGAGGGTTTGTGGCTGGCGGAAATATGTGAGGTTCTTGTGATCCATGAAAGTTTGAACGGGGAAAGCAGAGCCGTGGAGGTAGTGGCGCCATGCTTTCAAACCACAGATCACGGCAAGGACTTCTCTGTCGTAAATGTCATAGTTTTGCTCAGCAGGGGAGAAGGATTGGAAGATATAAGAACAAGGGTGCCATTCTCCATTGGCATTAGTCTAGAGGAGAATGCCTCTGGAAGCATACTTTGAGGTGTTGGTGGCAATGGCGAAGGGCGCCGAGAGATTTGGCATTTGTAGTACTGGTTTTCTGAGGAAGAGTGATTTGAGGGTGTTGAAGGCATGGGTGCAAGCAGATGACCAGGACCACAAACTAAGCTTTTTGATGAGGTCTATGAGGGGACAGGTGATGTTAGAGTAATCTGGAATGAAACATCGATAAAAATTGGCAAAGCCAAGGAAGGATCGGACATCCTTAACAGTAGAAGGGACTGGCCAGGAAGCAATCCCGTCGAGCTTGACGGGATCCATGGCGAGTTGTCCTGGTTTGACGATCATTCTGAGATATTCCACCTCAGTGGCAGCAAACTTGCACTTTTCAAGTTTCAGGTGCAGGTCGAGTTCGGTCATGCATTGGAGTACGCACTTAGTTCATTCCATATGGGTTGCTTTGTCGGAGGAGGCAATGAGGAGGTCATTCATGTAGATAATGAGCCAGCCTTCAACAATCATGTCATGGAAAGAATTGTTCATGAATCTCTGGAACGTGGTGTTACGACTACCTGGGGTAGGAGTAATCGCAAGGGGCCTTCGAAGACAAGGAGTCGGGTTGAGAGCCGACAACACAGTGGTTTGACTAAGTAAGTCGGGTTGAAGGCCAACAATGCAGTGGTTAGATCAAGGTAAGTCGGGTTGGGAGCCGACGTGCAGTACTTCCGTTGTGGGGATTCCTCCAACGGTGGTCAAAGGTATCGATGAGTTGTAAGACAAGTCGATCAAGGAAGCGATCTAGGGGTTTCCTAATCGCAGAGTGAGCAAGACGAGAGAAGCAAGTAGATTGCTAGGCGATGAGGTACAAGGTAGCTCGAAGAAGGTCTAAACTAGCGATCTAGGTGATACTCAAGTCGTTTATATACGAAGTCTCCTCGCGCACGGATCTAAGTAAGAAATGTGAGGAAGACTATAAAAGAAAGGGTTATGCGTCACGGATCAAAAGAAGACGCATAATGGAAAGGAAGAAAGCCCGAAAAGGAAGGACGCATCATGATGAAGAGCAGAACATGCGGCTGACGTATCACGGGAGAATCAATAAGACAAATATGGTAAGAGGATGCGCCACGGGTATGGAGGCAGTTGGAGAAGCCCGAGGCAAAGAAAAGGAATAAAGTCTGTGGCACGTGCTAGGATCCTTTGGATAAGGGGGCCTAGCACAGATGGTAGTACATGGATAGAGCAGAGGCGAAAGAGAAGTATGAAGAAAAGAAAAAGTTGTAACATTACCCCCTTTGTAGAGTCAAGACCACGGCGTAGACAAAGACAATTTAACCATGAGAGCGCACAGCAGCTTGACCATGGGGGAATCAGTAGAGAACGGGGCCACCAACCAGGGAGCCCGTAATGTTACCGTAACCGGTTTCATCGATACAATCTTCCTCGTCGGAATAGTTTCTATCAACGAGGGAAGAGGGAGAGCGTCAGTGTGGAAAGCGACGCAGGATGGGGGAGGAATAACGAGGGACAGGGGGGGTTCCCTGTCGGCGAGAAGAGTTAGTTCCTCAACGGGAATGACGTCGTCCGGAGGAAGATGACGAGGTGGACGTCTGGGTAGATGAGGATGAGGAGGGGAATGTGACGAGGCGGTGGGGAGGCGGTGCGACGACGAAGGGGGCAATGGGCGAGGATATGCCTGGGGGCCCAACAAAGGCAGGTCGTGCACTGGTGTACGGGGCAGTCATGTTGAAAATGGCCGATGCGGCCGTAGGAGTAACATCGTTCTCCGGCTTGGGGGTGCGAGTCCGGAAGAGGGAGGCGACTGTCAGCGCCGGTCCAGGCACTTTCGATCCTTTGCATAAGGCGGTCTTCATCGGACCCGAGAGGGGTCGAGGAAGCGGAGGGGGTGGTTGGCGTGGCGGATATCGTGAGAGCCTGCGAGACCATGAGGGGTTCGGCAGGGGATGGTCTTTTGATCTCGGCTAGGGTTTGGGGTCGCATGTTGACAAGTGCAATGCTGCTCGATGGCGAGCGCCTCGTAGAGTTCGCGGATAAGGAGATGGGTTTGAGTGGCCATAGCCAGGAGGTAGCGATGCATGTCCCTTAAGAGGATAAGCATGCCGAGTTGGTGGAGGGCTACGAGGAGGCGGAACTGGGCCTGCATGGCGTCCTGGTAGATGAACTGAGCCACATAGGACCGGTTGGTGTCTGCAGTGGGGGCGTGAGCGAAGGCGATGATGTTAAGTTTGCCAAGTAGGCGCTGTAGAGGGTGTATAAGGGGGACACCGAGTCGAGATAACAGTCGAGGGTGGTCGCAAGACCGGGGTTGGTGATGAGCTCAGTGAGCTTGCGGATCTCAAAGATGGTAGGGGGACCATCACTGAGGCAGTACGCAGTGGTCGGGACGTCTACGGATAGAGGGGCTTGTTTAGTATCATAAGAAGGGCTGTCTGCACGCTCTACAGGAGGAGTAGGAGGGCATTGTGCAGCAGCATCAGGAATGGCAAGACTATTGTGGGGAACAAGTGGGGAAGAATGTACGAAAGAAGAAGAAGAAGGAATTGGAGGAGACAACGTATCATGCTCCTTGGGGAACAAGGTCTGGTTTTCATGAGGTGGAGACGGAATGGCAAGGGGGGAGGCGAAGCTGGGAGGTACTTGGTATCGTTCGTATATCTGGGCAATGATAAGAGTGAGGTGAGGAATGTCGTCAGTGGGAGTGAAGTTAATGGCCATGTTAGTTCTTGGGAGAAGAAGAGAAGATGGAGGGAAACAGGGCTTTATATGCTTTGAGAGCAGAGTCCACATTTGTGAGGTGCCTCTCCAGAACCCAGGAGTCTTCTTCTGTCGAATACCCTTTCCAACAGATCAAAAAGGAGTGCCATCCTGCTGATCCTTTGTGTTTGATGATCTTCTCAATTTCATATTCTTCTTCGCCATCTATTAAGTCTGGAGGGGGTATAGGGTAGTTAGCCCCATGAGTGTTGTTCTCGTGATAAGGCGAGAGGAGGGACACGTGGAATACCGGGTGGATCTTCCACGCCTTGGGGAGGTGCAGCTGATACATGATCGGGGATAATACTTTGGTGACGGTAAAGGGACCCTCTTGTTTGGAGGCGAACTTGGGATTTGCAATGGAACGTTTCAAGTTCCGTGCTTCGAGCCAAACTCTATCCCCTAGGGCAAAGGGTTTGAGGTGTCGTCTAGTTCAGGCTGACATGGTCTGACATGCCAGCTCATGGGAGGCAAGAGCTTTGTCTCAGGCAGCTGAAAGGGTCTTTAGTCAGTCTTCCACTGCGGGGAGATCCAAATTGGCAATGATCGGCGGCAATGCGTGGGGTTCATATCCCATCATTAAGAAGAAGGGGGATTTGCCTGTGATGGAGTGAGGGTGGTGATTGTGTGCAAATTCGGTGTGGGAGATCAAATCTGCCCACGACCCTAGGTTGGATCCGCAGTAGATCCGGAGATAAGTCTCGACTTCTTGATTGACACGTTCGGTTTCTCCGTCGGTCTGTGGATGGTACGCTGTGGAGAGAGATAGGTCGTATCACAGTAGTCTTCCCAGTTTGCGTGCGAATGAGCTTGCGAACTGGGGTCCTCGGTCGGAGATGATTTTGTTGTAGAGACCGAAGTGGAGGAACACTTTGTGGAAAAAGAGGGCAGCAACCCCTTCGGTGGTGATGGATTTCTTGGTAGGGCATAAAATTACCCCCTTTGTAAGCCCGTGGTCGACCACGACCAAGAGCGAGTCAAAGCCAGAAGAGACCGGGAGGTCGGTGATTGAAACGAAATAAGGCCCTAGTAACGACATCGTTCTGAGAGATACTCGTACGAAACCCCTGTCTTCCTTCAACGGTTTTTCCTTCGCTAGTACGCCAGGATTCAATGCATCCGCTTGGGTGCAAGGGATCTTATCTTATCTCCCATCCTCCGCCGTCCAAATCCATTAATCTCGCCCCCACCACTCATCCGCTTAATTCCTTACCCTATTTCACA
>JBBPQZ010000349.1:0-17537 GCA_038092795.1 Boletus rubissimus
ATTTGACACCTGTCTGTGGCTCTCAGACCTTATTTACTTCCCTTCTTGACCTTGCCGTTCGGACACGCGGTTCAGCCTAGACATACGGTAATGAACTATGTTCAGATTTGGAACCTTGCGCTCCTCGCTTTTTTGTACGGACGGTGGGTTTCATATGAACTTTTAGGCTCTGGCATGGAATGGAATGGTGCCAGCTGCATGTACTTTACCTAAGTGGGTTTAGAGTGTCTAGGAAATGCTTCCAGAGTCCGGCCGCCGACCGGGTCCTGCTCAACCATGGACTTAACTTCACTGGGAGCTCGAGCGATGGGCCTGTCGTGGATTCAATTCGTCTCACCGTTCCCTTGGTTGCTCCGATTCGATCGTGTCCTCTGCAAGTTGAATTTGTGGATGTGAATCCTCGGGTGACTTCCATGTCTCAGCGTGTTGGACTCCAGCGCGGGGCGGTGACCCGGGGTACACTCCATTTACTTCAATCTCAGAGTACATCTGGGACTGGGCATGTTGTCCAAGTATGCCATCTTTGACGAATGTCTCACTCAGCATCACACTTTTATTCGTCTCACTCACCGCATATGAGTTTATCTGGCACGTAATCCTTATCGATCTTTCATGCTCCGGTTAGTTGCTGTTGGACTCGTTCTCGACTCGCCTAGTGCCGTGGTAATGTACAGAACCGATACTACTGGATGGCATCAGTCTTTGGAGACATCCAGTGATTGTACATCAAGCTTTACACATCAGCCTGCTCGTTGAGCACTCTGCGGACTGGCAACGCCAGCTTGAACCGTTGATAACAGGTGCCAAACGGTCTGCCTGTACGTACATCACACTTCATGTTTCACTTTTCGTGTCGTGTCGTCTGAAACCGTCTAACAGAACAGGTTCATGACCAGAAATGCTAGCCCTCGTTTCCTGTTTTTACCGCACGTTCGTTTTAGCGGCATCGCCGCTATGCATTCACGTATGTGGCGGTTTTAGGGCCCCTGCCGCCCTTGGAATAGTGTCATCTTCAGTGGGATAAGGACATGGAGGTATAAAATCTCGTGGATCGTGCGGACGGGATCGATACACTCTCCCAATATGGATCACCTGAACTCTGCCTTGCCATATGCCCTCGCCGCTGTCGTCTTCCTCCCGACACTCTGCTTCGTCGGGCTTATCATTAGGAAAAAGTTGACGCCTCATCAACTTCCTCCCCCACCAGGTCCTAAAGGGCTCCCGTTTCTCGGGAGCGCACTCGAGATCAACAAGAACGAGCCATGGCTAACTTATGGAGAATGGAAGAAATCGTACGGTATGTGACTTTGCGAACGAGGTGTACTGCAGTGTCCTTTACTCGGGACTACTAGGTGAAATCGTCTCATGCAAACTGTTGGGTCAAACCTATATCATTATCAACTCGGAGAGGGTTGCGAAAGCGCTGCTCGAACAGCGTTCAAACATTTACTCCGACCGCCCAGCGATTCGAACTTCCACTCTGTAAGGAATCTATCCATTTCAAGTCAGTCTAACAGACGCGATTTCCATAGCTTTGGAATGGAATTTAACACGGGGCATCTGTCCTACGGCGACACTTGGAGGTCTCATCGGAAAATGATCCATCAGACTATCAACAGCTCGATGATTCACAAATATCACGAATCGGTGACTGAGAAAGCGAAAGCTTTGGTGGCAAGCTTGTCGCATTCCCCGGAAAACTTTGAGACTCATATGAGAACGTGAGTGTACGCTCTCGTCGGCACCGTGCAATTTTAATCGCTCTTGATTAGGTTTGCCGCCTCTATCATCATGTCCATCACGTATGGCTATGATGTCATTCCGAGGGACGACCCCTTCGTAGGGCCGATCGAAGAGACGATAAAAATTGTTATCCTGATGACGCCCGAGAGGGCGCTCCTGCTCAATCTTTTCCCCCAGGGTGGGTCATGGCTAAGGAGCAATTCGGCTCCCTGTCTGACCCATAAACCTAGTTCTTAACCTCCCGTCGTGGTTTCCCGGTGCCGAGTTCCAGCCATTGGCGGAGCGATGCAAGGAATTGTCGCCCAAGATCCGAGACGCCCCTTTTCAATTTGTCAAGGAGTGTTTGGTATGCAATGTAACCATATACTTCTTTTCTTACGTACTGACAACGTACGCCAGTCAAAGGGTATTGAAAACAATTCAATGGTTGCGCAGCTTTTGAAGGAGGAAATCACGGGAACTCTGGATCGTGAGACGTATGAGCAGAATATAAAAAACTGCGCGATGTCGGGTTTTCTAGGTAAGAAGGTGAATTGCATGCCATCCCGTTCATCTATTGACTTTGTTCTCCCTTCACTTCGATCTGCAAAGCTGGTACTGATACTGTGAGTCCAACTGCTTGCATGTTCAGACCGTGATACCTATAACATCATCTCAGACACAATCGACTATGCTTACTCTCGTAATGGCGCTGATTCTATATCCGGAGGTCCAGGACCGCGCACAGGCAATGATAGACACGGTAGTAGGGAGGGATAGACTGCCTAATTTCGACGACAGAGCATCCTTGCAATACATCGACGCTCTCCTTCGGGAAACTTGGAGATGGGGTTCGCTTGTTCCAATGGGTACATTGTCATGCAAACGGATCAGCTTACTTGGATGCTAACCCGCCGACTAGCCATCCCGCGTAGGAACACAAAAGACGACGTTTTCGAACAGCGCCTAATACCTAATGGTGCGTGATGTTTCAGACGCGTCAGTCCGTTGACACGTTCCCCTAACGATCCATCCCCAGGTTCTGTCATAGTACCAAACTTGTGGTATGTCGTTTTCTGCGTCCTGACATTAGAGACAGTCTTAATTCGTCCCCCTCTAGGGGCATGTCACGGGACGAAGAAAGGTTTCCAGATCCGGCAGCATTTAAGCCAGAAAGACACCTGGACGCAGACGGCAACCTACTTTCGGACGACGTATTCGGCCTTTTCTTTGGTTACGGACGCAGGAGCTGCCCTGGGCGGTACCTCGCCAACTCCTCCGCCTGGCTTGCAGTCGCAAACATGCTCTCCATGTTCAGGTTCAGCAAAGCGATCGGTCCTGCGGGGTATGAAATCGATATATTCCCCAAGTTTACTGGCGGGGTTTCCCTGTGAGTCGCTAGCGCTCTTCTTTTTTCCATGTGTCCCTTCCTCTTGTTGGGGTTGTCGCTGATCGTCTGGTCTAGTCGACCTGTCCCGTTCGCCTGCCGCATCACGCCTCGTTTCGAGGGAGCCAAGGAACTTCTCAACTAGAGCGACAGATATCTAGGACGAGAGAGATCGAGAACACGTTGTAATTATTGTACCCCGAGGTAAATCGTCGACCATAAGCTATTCATTTAAGTAGATATCCATATGGCCAGGCAGACTCGGACAGGCATGTCAATTACTTGGATGTTGTTGTTGAAATTCATTGCACGTCACACAAGCTGAAGCATTATCATGCCAATTGTCATTGTCAGACTCTGTTCAATGCTCGAAACTCGGCGTCGGACGACACCATTGTGAGGTGTTTCAACTCGGATCACACGTCCCATGTTATCATGATCGTGGAGTACACCATTTACTACTTGGGCGTGAATAAAGTTAACATAGATCGAATACTAATGGTGAGTCTCGTGGTGATCCAAGTAATCCACTTACCTCTGGATCAGCGTGTATAGGAAACGGCCCAGCTTCTGTGAATCCGAAACCTCGTTCATGCCAAGCTCAGGCTCCAGTGATTGGCCACTCAACCCAGGCAGCGATTGTTTCCGGCTGATCACCTTGTCGATATGAGTCACTGACCGGCAAATTGCAGATTATTGTGGCACCGATATTCCTTCAAAGTTTGCCGCCAGAGTTGCGTGGCGAATTTTTGCTTCTACCTTGTCTTTCCTTAGGAATCGTACATTTTCATCATGAAAACTTACCGCACATCGTGTAAGTCGGTTAGTGCCTCTCTCCACCCCATCGTCATCTTCTCCGTTCGCCACGCAACGTCGAGAGTTTATGGCGGCCTTTTTAATTGATGGCGCATACCATCGTCCATAAAATCGACTTAGTCGCGTAACTAGCAGTTTCATTACAGCCTGGGCCTGGTCAACCGGCCTATGGTGCTCTGCTCATACTCATAGGCCTTTGTTTGATTGACCCCACGCTGTCATGATAAATGACACCGCGACTATGACCAAGGAAAATAAGTATATAAATCTTTTTTTGCGTACCGTGTATGTGTCACACTGCCACAGTGTAAGGGACTGAGATGCGTGCCGCTGTCAGCCTCAGCATTCGTACCTAGGTACATTGTCTGGCCCAGGCGCATTCTCGAAGATTCGGGAGTATCGTAATGATGCAACGTATATTCATCGTTGATAGGGACTCTCCGGGGTGGAATTATCTTTGCAAAGACGACGTAGCACATTATGTATGCCTTTCGGGATAGATCCGCCGCTGAAATGGGACCTGAAAATATCGAAATATCAGCATCGTATGGTAGACTCTCTTGTCTCTCAGAATACCCAAGTAGCATGCTTGAGGAGACTGTCCGAATCTCGAAAACGGTTATGATGAAGCCCTCAGGACTGGTATCGGATCTGAATTTCTGGAGAGTCGAACCTCAGCAGCCATGTTCATATGTCGAAGGAAGGGGTGAATATGAACCTGATATGAATACGCACATTCTTACGAAGGGAAACGGGAGTTTTTTTTTGAAAATATTGGACAGGTCTTTTCGTAATGTCGATGCCAAATTTGGTTTACAGAGTATACAGACGCCTGTAGAGGTTGCTCCATGGGAGTTCTGTTCAGCGCAGCAGAACGACAATGCGGATGTCAACCAGATAGCGTCCGATGCTGATGCTGGCAGCGCCATTGGCAGCTGGCAGTCTGTCGGACTCTGTCCGGTGCGATTTGAGCGGCAGTGACTGACCCTGAGTACTGGATCACGTACTCGTCAGTTGACCGATCCCCGGCGCGTGTACAAGCGGGCCCGGGCCGTCCTTCAACATACTGGGCAAGGCACAACTTGCATTCTCGATTCCATCATTGCGATATTCTACTACTTTCACGCCCTCAAACAGTCGTAAGAGCGCGAGTCACCGTACGGTCGTCTTTCCTTGGGGTCATGACGCAAGGTTCAAGCCCGGCCAAGGAGTATTTTTTCAACTTTGATTTACAGTAAAAAAAAAGGACTCGGCGGATTTGACGCACATAGTACGCGGGGTAAGTTGACTCACTGATTGTATGGCTGAGTTTTGTGTCACGTTCCTTGTCCCTCTGTTGGATCACCCAAGACATTGTATTGTCCAGCTTTTTCCACCTGACTGCCTCCGGAGTTGCTCAGGGGTGCCGAATATCCGCTTGCCGCGATAGCCTGTCAATTTTCTTATTCGGTTTTCCACAATACAGACATGCCGTCAACTTGATTCAACGCAAACATTGTAGCATGCAGCGGGAACCGCCAAGTCGGAGCCTCTTACATTGAAATCCAATATTTTCCCGGGTTCTGCGGCCCTGGTCTCGCAGAGGGCAACTTGAAGGGCCAAGCTTCAAGCCGCGTCGAAGCGGTTGCTAGCAGGAACATTGCGCCGATCGAGCTACTTAAAGGTGGCAAATATTGCCCGTGGTGTGTTCCAGTTTCTCACCCAGATTTCTCCCTCATAAGTTGCTCTTGCTCCGGGGTAGATCTTAGTCTTGCGCTGTTCGTGGCGGCACGACCACTGCTACCATGGCTATAACTGGATCTGGGTCCGCGTATTATGTCGCTTTCATTCTCTGTGCTGCATTCGTCCTCAACAGGTGGCGGCAACACCGTCTCAGAGATGGACTCCCATTGCCTCCCGGACCGGTCGGACTTCCCTTGGTCGGTAACACCTTCGATCTCAACCCTATACACCCTTGGTTATCGTATGAACAATGGGGAAAGCGATATGGTGCGTTCGAGTTCTGATCATTGGCAAAATGCTAGGCAATCCTCAGAGCCGTTTCTTCTAGGTGGCTTAGTGTACGCCAACTTGCTCGGCAGGGATTTCATCATCATCAACAGCGTAAAGGTGGCACATGACTTGTTGGATCGACGGTCAGCCATCTATGCTGACAGACCTTACATACCGGCAAACGAAATGTGTGTCACTTTGCTTTCGGTTGTTGCAAGCCGAGGATGAGACAGACTGACGCGCGCACCTAGGTTTGGCATGGATTTCAACTCGGGCCTTCTTCCTTATGGCGACAAGTGGAGGCTCCACCGGAAGATGTACAACACCGCTTTTAACAAGCAAGCGGTACTTCGGTACAAGCCAGCAGCGATCTACAAGGCCCGTCAGCTTGTCGAGAACTTACTCGACGCGCCAGAGGATTACCCTCAGCATTGTAAGAGGTGTGTCATCTGTATTATATATTCGTACGACGGCGTTACTTGACGGTACGCAGCTTTGCAACAGCGACTAGCATGGCTGCAATCTACGGATATGAAATTGCACCCAAGAACGACCCGTTCGTGGCAAAGATTGAATATATGATTAGCTTGTTCCTGACCGCGCTAACTCCCGAGCGGGCCAGCTTGTTACTCGCTTTTCCATTCTGTATGTCCAGTTGGCTGTGGTGTCGCATGGCTGCGTTAATTGTTGATGTGATTAGTGGCGCATATTCCATCCTGGTTTCCAGGAGGGAAATACAAGCAACGCAGTACGGAATGCCGTGCGCTCGCAGAGGAAGTGTTGACCAACCCCGTGCAATCCGTCATGGAAAACATGGTATTGTCATTATCTCCCTTCCAGTATAACATTTAGTGAAGGTCACTTTACTAGGCTGCTGGAACAGCAAGGGAATCGTTCGTTCGTGACTTGCTCGAGGCACGAAACAGCAAAGTGGACGAAGATACTATCAAAGCTGTGGCAGCATCTGCTTTCCTAGGTATGTGAACGCACACTCCTTGGTTTAACGAGGATTCATGACAATCTTGTAGGTAGTGTTGACACTGTGTGTGGCCAAATTATTTCAATTGGTCTGACTTGACAATCTTTTAGAGCGATACAACGCTGCGAATACTTCTCCTCGCCATGATACTCCATCCAGAAGTCCAGGCTAAAGCTGGGGAAGAGATTGACCGGGTTGTAGGTAGTAAACGCCTCCCAGACTTCGACGACAGGCCGGATCTGCCATACATCGAGGCAGTATATCTTGAGACACTCCGTTGGCGACCCGCGGTACCTAGTGGTGAGTGGGTTGGTCTGGGTACGCTAGTTGGGGTCGAACTGCCTTTGCAGCGCTTCCACATATGACCGCGACCAGTGATGTTTATGAAGGCATGTACATCCCAAAAGGTGAGCTGAATGAAATTGTCCATGACAGGACTCGTCATAACTCTATCGCAGGTGCCATCTTACTCACCAATATCTGGTGCGCATCCCGTCTGTTGGCCGACATATTTAGGCTGAGCTAGCACAGGGCGATGGAACACGATGAGACACGGTTCGATGATTCGATGGCCTTCATCCCCGAACGACATCTCACACCCGCCGGAACGCTCACAGGAGCCACGGTCCCCCACTGTTTCGGTTTTGGCCGGTGGGACACACGCCTGCTTTCGTTCAAGGGAGTGGATACTAAAAGACTTTGTAGCCGCCGATGTCCTGGAAGGCATCTAGCAGATCAGAACGTCTGGGCTGCCTTCGTGACTATACTGGCAACCGTGCAGCTTACAAGAGCCCGTGACAAGTTTGGAAAAGAAATCGATGTCAAGGTGGAATTTACGGCCGGACTCTCGAGGTGAGGTTATCGTCGAGCCCTTGTTTGGTTGTTGCTAATCACATGTTACGACGGTAGTGGTCCAAAACCGTTCGTGTGTTCGATTACACCGCGCTCTTCAGATGTCGTGAATCTGATTCGAACAAGGAGTGAAAGCGGGTACTAGGTAATGTTTCAGGCTTGAATGGGGGATCTGGGTTACAATCTATAGGGGCATTTAATATGATACACAAAGATCTGCGGTATCGGATGTAATTAGAGCCATATAATGAAGAGTGGTGGGATATATCTGGCTATGGAAATCAATAAATTAATGTGCCAACCTGGAATGCTTAATGAGATCCGACAGCATCGGATTCTTTCACTTTCGGTAATCCAAAGGCCATCTGGTAAAGCTCGGGGCCGTCTCGTATGAGAGCCTGAATCCGATTACATTTCGAGTTGTAAAAATGGGTGGCGAGACTCACGATGATGACCTCGACGGCAATGAGGGCGATAATTACTAGTTCCATGCGATGTGCGGAAGACTAGGATACACATTGAGCACACTGGACATGGTAGAATGAGGCTGATGCGTACCTCTGTGAGCAGTTGTCTAAGGGTCGATTGAAGCTAAGTTTAGAGTGAGAGGAGTGTTAATGCACCAATGGTGAGCTGAATTTACCTCGGTCGCATACGTGATCTTCTCGTTGACGGCATGCGTCCGCGCCTTGACCTCCAGTGCGACCGTCATGGATTTAAAAAAGCTCTCGAGCTCCGGCTCGGTCCAGTACAAATCAGGGGTATCAGAGAAATTCTCGCGGTTGAGATTGAGACCTTGGCGGAACTTCATCAGGATGCCCAGCTTCTTGATGAGTGCCTGGCGGCCGAGTCCGGGTTTTCCGGTCTTCTCAAGGGAGTGGGGTAGTTGAGCGACGGAAAGGAGGTATGCTTCGAGGGATTCTTCGAGCACGGAGAGTGCGGTGGACCGGGAGAGCGCTTGAGAGTAAGCATACCGAGCGAGGAGCGTTGTCATGTCGAGAGATGGATTCGATGGAAGAAACGAAGCAGCATTCAAGGGATCTTGGAGTTGTGCAACGCGCCCGAGGATGATCAAGTCACCTTGTATTCGAGTTTGCCTGGAAGGGGAGTGACGATCAGTCGTTCCGCAGAACCTTGAATACAAGAGTAGCGTTACTCATTGGGATCTGTCACGAATTCGAGTTCCTCCGTCTCAGGATCTTGGAGCGAGCCGATCTCACAAGGGGCCAAGATGTCTTTTGCAAACTGGCGAGCTTCGTCTTCGCTCAAGCCCCAGCATACAAAGCTACCGTTTCCAAAAACGAAAATTTCGCCATCCTGGCCCCAACGTGGGATCCACCACGCATCGTGGAGTTTCTGGGAATCTGGTGTAAGGCGAGAACGTAGGCGGGTAGGAAGGTAGCGTTCCGCAGTTGCGAATGTCAGTACGGGCCGAATTGGACTGCGAGTTGGGGTAGGATTTGAACGAATAGGTAGAGAGGCGGAGGCAGTACGTCGGAGAGGCGTGCTGGCTTTTGGCTTCTGCTTGAGTGCGTCGGACTCGGTAGAGAAGGGGCGTAAACACGATGCGATGGAAGACCGTCGCAGTACCAAGGAAGGTGTCACTGACGAACGAGTAGACCCACGCAAGACACGACAGAGTGCATTCATCAGAACTCAGGCCTTGACAGCGGGGTCAATGAGGCTAATAAAGCACGGCGGGCAGCAAGTCACGTGCATCACTCTATTATGTAGTGGCAACTTGGAACTTTCGGATACACAAATAATCCGGTATACTCCAAGGGTATACAAAAACCCTTGTTTCTGTCTCCTCACTCAATGATTTGCTATCAGAAATCGCGATCGCAACGACCGGCAGATGAACACGTCGGGTAGATATGCGCGGCAAGCGAACCTCTGGACGCAACGGTAGAACGGCGGGTTGCGTGAAATAATATATATACAGCTTGAAAATCCATTCTCGCCACTCTATGTAGTAGCGCCCACTGGGCTCAAGAGTCAGTTTGAGGGTGACCAGACTGCCGCGTAAAGCGTACCTCTACTTACGGGTTCATGGTGGCGGAAACAAGCAGTAATTTACCAATGAAGCCCTCTATTCATCCTCATATCCCTGAATAGGTCTCCGTGGCCGTTTTGGAACTGACAGGCGACGAAGGTCAGCAAGCCACCACTAATACGCCCAGCAGTCACACAAACTCACGAGGATATGTGGTTGGTACGCGCTCAGCGGGGACATAACCAAAATATTTCTGCCTGATCGATGGGATTGTCAAAGCAAGAACCGGCCCCGCAGCTCCCATGGCACAGGACCAGAAGATGACTGGTTGTTCATGTGCAAGGTATTGCTAGGTGATTATTCACCCTCGAGGGTAAGCGCTAAAAAGTGAAGAGTAGAATTGAATACTGACAAGATATCTGTAAGTCCTCCTGAACGGTGAGACGAGGGACGCCATGGGCTTGGTTCTGTTCTTACTGTAACCTACGTTCGCGAGGACGAAGACGGAGACGATGTTTGGTTCTGTTTGCACGTCTTTGGCAAAGGCATTAGAAATAAACAACGCGCTCACTGGTCTTGAAAGACAATTTTACCATTAGGTGGCTAAATCCAACATCACCCCTTTTTCGCCCAAAACACCAACTTAATCATGGCTAGTACAACAGTCTACAACCTCAACACCGACCGCTGCAATCGTTCATATGCTTACCTAGCTGCTCTTTCCACCCGTTCTATTTCTGTGTCTATTCTCACCTCTGCGAAGACTTCGCCATCTCAAATGATACTCCAAGATTCGCGGCGATGCTAAAACAAGTTATATTCCCTGCCTACATATTCTGCATGAAAGACTCCTTTCTGCCAGTTTCCAATGTGTTCACCGCATATCATGGAGCCGCGATAGGAAGACAATAAGCCTGTTAACGCTTTGGCCAAATGGGGTTGATCTTCCTCTGAAAAAAAGCGGAAGAACTTAGATGCGTAGATCACCGCACAACTGCCAGCGAGCGGATTTAGCGAAGTCAACGTGGACAAGTCTGGTCTCTCTGTTAAAGGAGGCTCCTTGAAAGAAGGGACGACTTACAACATGTCGGGATCAAACGCACCCGGGACCTCTCCCAACAAGTTAAATGCCGTCAATAAATTCTGAAAGTTCGGTGACTTGAAGGCACGCTTAGTTGCTGCACTCCCTCAATCATACTCGGTTTCGTAGTGACTACCGCTTACCATCGGAGATTGATAACCATACAGACCAGGTTTCATCATCACGGGTCAAGTCCGTACAATGCTCAATGTGCCGGTCCGCTCTGGTTAATCACAAGAGCGACAATAACCCGGGAGGATCGAGTGTCTCCCCGAAGAACACATACACAGTCGGTCCCGAGATCTTGGTGGCGGGAATGAGGTCTAGGTTGGGGCATCACTGCCGAAATGAGTAGGGACGTCTTCCGTGAAATGAACGATGATCTTCAACGAAGTCGGGTCATTGTGGGCGCGGGGAAAGCACCTCGATCAAATTGTCACAGCAAGTCTATTGAATAACGCTACGTGTTAAAACAAGAGCTACTAGCTGTTTTACACTAATATTGCAGGTTGATAATGATACAAATATTATGCGAATGTTCCGAAATTCAACGTAACTGAGATCTAAGGTAGTCCAGACTGCGTCATCTCTCGACGATATACATAGCTAGACGGGATTCGCGACACAAGGTAGTTATCCATATCATCGATAGGACCCGCGATCAGGCGACAGAACCGCGAAGGTGAATCGCTCTTCTGCAGCAGAATCCTGGGTGAGGAGTCGATTGCCTATGCGTGGCTCGGTGGCGTCGGGCCTTTGCTATTGGAGCGTCGACGCACAGAAGCTGAGGCAGCGAGTCTTTCAACGTCTTCTATGCTGACTTTGCGCCTCTCGCTATCGATCAGATTGACGGTCGTTACAGACTGCATAGTAGGTTTCTGGTACAAACTTATCGGTGGTGAGTGGGCCCTTGTGGCAGAGGCAACGTCGGGCCCTTGGAGGACCGAGTTTTCCTTCTCAGATGACAGTCCGAGCGTCGCCTAATATTGTCTTTAGGATTATCCAACTAATCCGAAACACAACTCGCCTGTGGTGTGGAAGTTCTCGTTGCTAACCTTTTCTGTTTCCTCCTTCTGTATTCGCTGAGAGGGGTCCGTCCCTCGGCAGCAGCAGCTCTCATCTCTGCTTCTTTTCTCCTTAGCCTCCGAACTGTGCTCTCAGACAATGTCTCGCCCTCCTTCAAGCTGAGCAGGACCGTTTCGAGAAGACCTACGGGAGGAAGAGGAGTAACCATGGCGAGTCTAAGAACGTCTTTGCCCCAGATAGCGTGAATATGGTCGCCATGACATATTGGTGGAATCTGCGGGAACTCAGGGGTGTCATCCGAACTATTGGGTGGCAAGAAGGGATACGCCAGTCCAAGAAAGCCAGTGCCCACGCAGGGCGTCTTGACACTCGCAAGACTGAACGTAGTTAGGTCCCGCAAGAGATGTTTTGTAGGCGGTTGGTAGCGGATGCACGTAGCTACCATCCTCCAGAACGTGCGAGCGGCCGAGGATTTTGGACCGAGGTCGCGCAACTTTGTTGAGACGAAGATATTAGCCACTGTGTGGTGAACCATACCGTTCGCGGGTGAGAAAGTGGTGATGAGGATAGATGTACTAAGACCTGCGTTACTCCACATAGTGGGTTGATTCGCATGGGTAATGGAACTATCCACAAGGAGGGTTCGGAGGCGCGTCAAGATCACGTGTCGGGAAAGTCAAGATCACGTGCAGATGGAGACACTCCCAAAATGGAAAGTAAAGATAGACGGCAGTTATTCAAGCTCACCCATTTGCGCGCGTCATGTCTGCAGTACCATCTACACCAAGGGCCAAGTCGAGCTTGACGGCCCCCGCTACGACACCCACAACGACCCGTGTTGCGGGCACACATGCCCTTCAATCATCACCGCACTACACGACCACTCGCAGGCACTCGCTATATGGCACGGAAGACCGCGTCGTGATCGACCCAGGGTCGCGCATCTGGAAGGTTGGTTTCAGTGGAGAAGGAAAGCCAAGAGACGTCTTTTATGTTGATACAGTCAACTCGGAATCTGTGTGGAGCTGGGGTCGTCCGACCGATCCGTCAGCAAGAGCTGAGGAAGACAGAATGCTCGAAATTAACATCGAAAGGTGCATGCGTTCCGTATTCCACGAGTGAGCGTTACCACCTTTTCAGACCTGCTCAATTTGATCAAGGTCTATATTAGGTCACTCCTTACAGACCCCAAGTCGCGCAAGGTCATTCTCGTCGAGCATCCGTTGCTTCCGCTATACATCAAAGACATATTTGCCAAAGTCCTCTTCGGAAACCTGCAGGTATGTTCAATTGTCTCATATCTCGGTAGCTTATTTGAAACTCGGCAAGGTTCCTTCGGTTTCGTTTGCCTCGAGCCACCTACTTTCCCTCCTTTCCGTCGGTCGCATCACGGGTCTTGTTATCGACTGTGGCCACCTCGAATCTACAGCACTCCCCGTTTGTTGTATCTTTCTGACACTTTCTTCAGACTCACAACAAGTATCACAGACATTCGCTGCACGACCATTGTTTCCCCACCTTCGAACAACACCGTTAGCCGGCTCACGGTTTACGTCCCACCTCCGCGCACTTCTTCTCCTCTTCGGAACGTACATACCCCCTCCATTAAATCTCAGCAGCGTGAACACCCCTCTATCGAGTAGGACTAGCCACGTGCCACAAGAGATTCTGACAGATGCACTCGTCGAGGACATCAAAACGCGCTGTTGTTTCGTAAGCACTACGCTCGAAATACATCGCGACGCGATGCGTTCCTCCTCGCCTGCACCTGCCTCAGAATCAGATCTCCCTCCCTCCAGCGACGCAGCCATGTCGGAATCAGAATTTTCACGGGCATCGGAGGGGGTGGAGAGCCTCAGCTCTTCGCAGCACGCTTCGTCCGAGTTTGAAGCGGTCTCACTTCCTCGACAGTCCGCATCGGGTGGCAGAGAGGGCCATCTTCAGATGGTCGCCAACATGTACACGAGGCACTCGACCGCGACAGACATCCAACTCCGCGTCGTGCCACCCGCATCACAACAGTTGGGCACGGGAAGAGGTACTCTTATCATCCCAGGTTGGATTCGCGAACGTGCAGCCGAAGTCTTGTTCGAAGGTGGCGACATCGATGAACACAGCGTCGCAGAAGTCCTCCTAGAAGCGCTTCTCAAGGTCTTTTTTTTCCCCTCCACCTACCTCGTCACACGTTGTGCCGTTCTTAAAACATTGAATTCTCACAGGTACCGGTCGACCTACGGAAGACGCTCGTGTCCTCCATTCTCGTCACGGGCGGCACAGCGATGCTACCGGGTTTTATCCCGCGGCTTCACGCTGAATTGCTACGTGCCGTCGCATCGACGGCGTCCCGACCACGCCAGGGGCCGACGCGGTCAGGAAGACCGCTTCCGTCTGCGTACGATCGCTATGCTACACTCCGCCCGCTCGTACCTCACATCGCGATCCTCAATAACCCTGCACCACAGCCGTCGTCGTCGTCGTCGTCACCGCGCGCAACTGCAAATACGGGCAAGGCGCCTGCGTTCGCGCCTGCGTCGATGGCCTGGGTGGGAGGGTCGTTGGCCGGGTGAGTCTTTTGAGTGGGTCTGGTCCATGCGTCGTACTAACCTGGATCCCTTTTTGTCCTGCAGTGCGCTCAAGACAGGCGGGGTAGAGGTCTCGAGAGAAAAGTGGGATGAAGCGTTCTCGTCTCAAAACGACGACGACGAGGCGATGGAATCTGCACCGCCGGTGTCGCCAGAGCAGAGGCCGAGAGGGATGCTGCCCGATTGGACACGGACACCGTTATCGGTGGGTGCGCCGTCTGCCATGGCACCTAAACCCGCAGTGGCACTACCATCATCTCAAACGGCTGTGGGCGCGTGATCATAAGGTCGTGAAATACACTGTACTCTTGTCACAAACACCTTGTATCGTACTGATACCACCTCGACACGAACCCTAGAACCAGCCTAACGCCGTAAATCCTACAGTACCCCATGACCCAAAGAATCCAAAGAGCGAATCGCCAGATATATGCGCGGAATAAAGGTGAAAAGAAGAAAAAAAAACCCATGGGGTATCGAGGATCCAATGACGACCAACGTCTATCTACAAACGAACGGAGTGTGAAACCAATACCGTAGCCTATGCCACGAGAACAAACGAATGGCAGAAAGTTGGACAGGAAGACGACGAACGAAGGGTATGACATGATCACCTCACTCCCGGCTTCCGATGATCCGCAAAAGCATCTTGCTGTTGTGGGTTGCAACGACGTCGTCCCACTCATCCTGCGATGATATAAAATGAAGAGCAACACCCGTGGTATAGGTGGATCCGAGAGACGAAAAAGAGCCCGCGCGAGGTCGTCCACTCTCCACATTATCGACGGGGATCTGCTCCAAGAGGGCTATAGCGAACGATTCAGAAATGGTCGACTTGCCGGTCTGGATGAATTTATCGTATATTTTTTGACGCAGTT
This sequence comes from Boletus rubissimus, assembly GCA_038092795.1. Taxonomy (NCBI): domain Eukaryota; kingdom Fungi; phylum Basidiomycota; class Agaricomycetes; order Boletales; family Boletaceae; genus Lanmaoa; species Lanmaoa rubissima. The sequence continues at coordinate 15,312 of JBBPQZ010000349.1, forward strand.
CGTCTAACGCAACGTCGCGAGGTAGGCGGAGCATGACGATATTGTCCTCGTGCATGGCCTTGATAGAGAGTGTCGTGAGGTTGCCGCTGGATGACGTCGATCCACTTGATATCGAGGTCGTCAAGGAAGACCGACGGTCCGAATACAGGGAATACGAGCTGATAGTCGTGATGGGTTGCTTCTGTGGGAAACGGTACACCGTCTCGTCCATGGTCGGTGTTTCGGGGTAGTCATCTGGGGTCTGAGTGTGCGGTCCGATCAGATCTGGAAAGTCCGTCAGCGCCCATGATGCTACGACATAATAGCACACTGCATACCATGGAAGTAGGCATCAAGGATATCTCCTTGATCCTCGGACTGAGAATCATCTTCTGACCATGGTTCGTACTCCCTCCAGGATTCCTCGGGAAGCGAGGGTGGTCGCTGCGCGTTGTTCGCGAATGACCTTGAAGGTCGTTCACTGCGTGGAATCACAGCATCGACAGAGGAGTTAGACACCAATGATGCCAAACTGGACACAGAAGCTCTTGGGTGGCTTCGAGGCTCTGGAGTGGGACTTGGCAAACAATAGTCCACATCGAGTTCGTCGAGATAGACAGTAGCCCTTATAGTTGTTGAGTACCGGGACAAAGATCGTGCTGGAGGGGTGGTGAATATCGTAGTTGAGAAAGAGTAGCACAACTTACATGATGGCTCGGAGGATTGCGGAGAATTAAATGTTGGTGGGGCATAAACCCTTACATTGCGATTCACCCTACTAGCAGTAGATCCGGACCGTTTTCGCGACCCAACGGCGTCGAGATCCGACTTCGTTGCGGAAGGGAGCTCGCGATCTTCTGGGAGCGATTCCAGAACAGACGAACCTCGTTCGCCAGTGAGGACGTGGGGGTTATGTCCAAATCTGATCGGCAACTCTTGCGACGCGATGACGGGTTGTCGAGAAGCGGGCGGAAGTTGTCGAGGTATCTTAACAGGTGTCGAGGGCAAAGAAGACGAAGAATGAGACCCTGAGGATGAAGCTCTAGACCTCATGGAACGAATGTCCTGCTCCTGATCCATCGATCTGCTCTGTCTCCGTGGATTAGCAGAGTCTTCCGAAGATGACGAATCTGAGTGGATAGTAGTTCGAGAGGGAATTTGTCCTCTTTCTGGTGCTTTTCCTTTGGTTGGAGATAACGACTTGACAGAGAGCGAAGATGGTGAAGATGGTGAAATTGGGAAGGCGGAAAGTATGCTGGTCGATATAGATGGCCGGAGTCGGCCAGCAGTAGGCTGCTTCTTTGCACACACTGCTTTCCGCAACAGATCAATATCCCTCCTCCACACGGCAAAAAAGTCGGTGAAGGTAGAAGTAGCCTTGATTTCTTTGACGAGTGTCGGCAAGTCGTCTTGCAGCAGGGCCTGCATCATCATCTGGAGTTCCTCATATCGATGGTCAACGACTTCCTGGCTTGCACGGAAGAAAGTCCCCTTCTTCGAGAGCTTTGGTATATATCCATGTATGTCACGAGCAATGTCATCGGGGTTTGGACCGAAAGGGAGAGACTCCCAGGAGGCAGCTTGATCACTGTGAATATAAACTCCATTTTTCTTGACGCCCTTGCCAGCGGCAAGACGATTGCGCTTTTCTCTTGCTGCACGAGAATATTCCATCTCAAGAGTGTCTTGAAACCACAAACAATCATCCCATTTCCGCCAGATATCGTACTCGTTGATGGACGTGGTGGATTCACGGGACGAAGTCGAACGTGTGGTTATCGAGGCATTGTCGTCCTTGATCGAGTAAACGCGGAAACCATAACTGTAGCTGTTGCCTATGTGGCGATGTTAGCCTCGTGATAGTTGATAGCGAATGGGATGGGGAGGAACCAACCATGCTTTTCTGGAGGAAGCACCCGCACGTGGAAGTTGTTTGGTGCGCGCCTGTAGATGGCTCTTTTCCAGGCCTAGAGTCTGGATGAGTGGGGAGCATCTGGAAAGGACGTTGAAAGACTGACATCTGGAACGACCGGCTGCTCTGGTCCCGTAGCAAAGCGCTAGAGTGCGAGAGATAAGAGAGTAGACCAACAAAGCCGAAGCAAACCCCACACATACCGGAAATTCAGACATGATCAAACAAGCTGCTCAAAAGTGTTTCGGGTGTGAACTGTTTCAGACAGGGCCGCTCTTCACGGCTCAATTGATCTAGGCGTCGATGAAACCCAGGTATGAGGTTGCTGTAACTGT
>JBBPQZ010000350.1:0-17484 GCA_038092795.1 Boletus rubissimus
AGACCCTTGTAGGGTCCCAGAGAGAGCAAAGGCGGGCGTGAGCAACTGTGCATGCTGGTCATCTGTTCAAGTATCTCAGTCCCCGATACAATCAGCAGGTAGGACGCGTCAAAAAACGAGAAAAAAGAAAAAGAAAGAAGTATTGCATCGGCGTACATTGATGCATAAACTTTTTGAGGCCGTCGTTGGACTCGACGACGCTGTTTAACCGACGTTGAACGTCCCCGGCGAGATGGATGAGATTTTCGCCGGGTTTGAGCTCGGAGATGGGTTTCTCTCTTCCTTTGCGGTCGCGTGGTTCCTGTCGGACGCCGAGGAGGAGCGCTTCTAACCAACGCAGTCGCAGTTCTAGCGAGAGAACGGGATCGATGCTGGTGGGTGGTTGGTCTATCGGTCCAGTCGGATCACGTCCTTGAGGGAGTGATGTGGACGTCTTGGCGGGGGATTCGGTCCCATCGAGGGATTCGAGCACGTCTTCCGAGTGCTCGGATGACGCGACAGTCATGCTCGTCGTATTTCCGTTGAAGTCACCGGCGGGCGGTGGGGATGATGGTGGAGTGGACGAAAACACACGGTGCCTCTGAAAATCACCCAAGAAAACGCTGCCGAGGGCAGACATCGTCGGTGGGGCAGTTAGACAGGAATATTACTGTAATGCACGACTAGTACAACTCTGATAAATACATACATTATGGATCAAACAGGTTCGCTCAACTCGATCGGCAACTGATTATACCCTGTCACGGACGTCTTCCCGTTCACCCGCTCCCAGGCCACCCACGCCGTACTCTGTATCCTCCCCCACACCCCTTCGCCCCTTCGCCACCCACTCGCCTTCTCTTCCGCCTCCGCCTCTTCCCCTTGCAAGACACTTTCCATCGGTCTTCTCCACCGCCTCAACAACAGCGAACTGGTCACCACACTCACACTCGAGAACGCCATCGCAGCACCTGCCATCATCGGGTGCATATAGATTCCAAAGGGAAGAAGTAACCCCATCGCAAGCGGAATCCCTAACAAGTTGTAGATACACGCCCATGCAAGGTTCCGCCGGATCGTACGGAAGATGGTGCGAGAGAGGTGGAGGGCCGCAACGACATCGAGGAGATCAGACCGCATGAGGACAATGTCGGCTGCTTCGATGGCAACCGATGTGCCGGAATTGACGGCAATGCCGACGGTGGCGGCAACGAGCGCAGGGGAGTCGTTGATCCCATCTCCAACCTGTTGTAGTGCAACAAGTCGGGTCAGTGGTAAGATGGAGCAGAGTTAAAGCGTACCATAGCGACTCCTCCCCCCTCCTTCATGATCTCGGTCACAAGTGAAGCCTTGCCCTTTGGGCTCATATTCGCCCATACATTCTCGAATCGAATGCCCACCTGCTTCGCCACAGCCAAAGCGGTACTCATCCCATCACCTGTCATCATACCAACATCAATACCCATCGTCCGTAAGGCCCTGATGGCTTGTGGAGATGACGGCTTTAACGCGTCTGATAGGGATAGCGCTAGGATAGGAACAGGGAGGGAAGAGCCGCGACCCATCGATACGTACACGACTGTTCGTGCCAGTGAACTTTCTCGTGCCTCGAAGTTGGATAGCGTGAAGGGTAGTATCGCCTCTTCCGATTGTGTGACAAATCTTGGAGTGCCAACCAAAAGCGTGTATTTTGATGCGGAGACAGAAAGGACAGCTCTAACACCAGCTCCAGTGACGCTCTCGAACGACTCTACCGTAGGTTGGGGTACGTCGAGTTCGCATTCCCTCAGGAGATCCTTGCCGTATACTGCGATGGCCTTGGCGAGAGGGTGTTCTGAACGTGCCTCGACTGCTGATAGCATTGCGATAACAGTTGCACGAGTCGTCATCCCGTCGGCACACTCGACCGTGAGCGTGTATGGTCCGGCGGTGCCATCGGGTAGATAGCTGTCCCGCGGAGGAACCCATGCCAGTCCTGTAACACCAAGTTTGCCCTCGGTCACTGTACCGGTCTTGTCGAGCATTATCCGCTTGATAGATCGACTCGCTTCCAATGCTCTCCCGCCTTTGATCAAGATACCGTTCTTTGCACCTACTCCTGTCCCCACCATGATGGCGGTTGGTGTGCTCAGTCCCAACGCACAAGGACAAGCCACCACAACCACAGATATGCACATCTGCAAGCACACAGCGAGCTTACTTGCGCCGTGTTGATGGAACATCGCGGGTAACGCGTCCACGCTGAGTACATTCGCAATAATCATCCACGCCACGAACGTGACCACAGAGAGTGTGATCACCGCTGGTACAAAGTACCCTGCGACGCGGTCTGCGAACGCCTGGATAGGGGCCTTGGAAGTTTGGGTTTCCTCGACGAGTCTGACGATCTGTGCGAGTGCAGTGTCTTTGCCTGCATGCTTGACGAGCATGTCGAACGTTCCTAAGCCGTTGAGAGTGCCACCGATAACTGTATCTCCGGCCTGTTTGAGAGCGGGAATGGGTTCTCCGGTGATGGCGCTTTCGTCGACAGAAGAGGAACCACGGATGACAGTACCGTCCGCTGGTACCTTGTCCCCCGGGACAAGTTTAACCGTGTCACCTACTTGTACGAGCTCAGTGGGAATACGCTTCTCCTGAGTACATGCAGGCGCATCGGTATATATAATAGCCATTGTCGGGGCGAGAGCCATGAGATCTGTGAGGGCGGCACTGGTCTTGCCCTTTGCGCGGTTCTCTAGCCAGCGGCCGAGAGAGACGAACATGATGAGCATAGTGCTCGTGTCAAAGAAGACAAAGGGACGGAAACCAGGAGTGGTATTGAATGCTGCGAAAAGCATGGCAAAAATGGAATAAAAGTATGCAGCAGATGTTCCGAGCATGATGAGGACGTCCATGGTGGGGCTTCTATGTTTGATTGCCTTGAATGCTGTACGATAGAATTTCTGACCGATCCAAAATTGTGCGGGAGTGGTAAGGGCGAATATCAGAAAGTCGGTGAGATAGATGCCGTTGCATAATCGATAGCTGACAAACGGATGTAAAAGGGATATGTGGGGTGCGACCATGCTAAGGAAGAAGACGGGTAGGGCAAAGGCGATGCTCCATTTGAGGCGACTGAGCCATTCTTGAATTTCTTTCGTCCTCGCGAGAGACTGTTTCTGAGTAGCGTCCTGTTGATCGGAAAGTAGGGCGTCAAAGCCCATTTCTTCGATTCTGTCGACCATCTCTCGAGGACCGATTAAGCCAGGCTCGAAATCGATCTTTGCGGTCTCCGTAGCAAGAGAGACTGCGACATGATTGATGCCAGGCATGTCGCGGAGACCGTTCTCAACAGTAGAAGTACACGACGAGCAGGTCATGCCATATATTCGGAGTGTGACTGTATCGGACCGAGCCTCAGGGACGAGGGTGGCATCGAATCCAATGTCAGATATTTCCTGCACAAGAGAGAGACGGTGAGCGACGAAAGGAGGGGTGTAATGGCTAGAGTTACGCTGATGATCTTCTCTGTAGTCCATACTGTCGGGTCGTACTCGAGGACACCGCGTTCGGAGAGGAGGGCTACCTTTACGGAGTATATGCCAGGTTGTGTTCGGAGTACTCCTTCGATCGACTACGAGGGGTGTGAACGTCATTGCAACTGAATACCGAGGAGCTCACTTCTACGCATGCACCGCAAGTCATACCTTCTATTCGAAGCTCACATTTACCTAGTGTACTATCGTGTGAGGTCGATGGGAGCAAGGGTTCGTCCCCTGTGGATGGCAACTCCACGTTGCCGGTCGTCGACATGGATCGCTGAAAGAGAGTGGAGAAAAGACTTGTCATGACTGGATACGAGAAAGCATGGATGGAGATATTGATGCGCTCAATTTCCGACGTCACGACGACTACCAGCTCAATTTCTGAGCGGTCTGGAAACAATGCAAGTGTTACGTAATATCTTGTGAACTGGATCCTGCCACTGCCACTCCTCCACCCGGCGTAGGTCCACCAACTCTTTTTAGCAGCATCTGTTGATAGTTCTCCCAGGCAGAGATGAGCTGTCACCACGTTCATCAAACTTTGTCCGATCGCTACTACAACCGCAGTTCACTTACCTCTTTCTGTCGTGAAATCATCCCATTCAAAAAGGCTTCCAAAGCATCCTTGAAATCATCAATCCGCTCCTGTTCAAACCGTGCCATCTCCGACTTGATCAACTTGGAGCATTGATCAAATTCATGCTTCGCATCCAGCGCGCGCCGCTCAGCCTATGCAATGCAGCGTCCTTAGTGACAAATGTAATCGGACATAGCATGACACAGCTTGCCTCGGTGACTAAACTAACGGTATGGCCCACCCGCTCAGTCGGAAGGCGTCCCTGTGCCCTGGCGCGCTCGTGTATTTGCCGTACACGGCGCACCTCTGCATCTGCGTTTTGCCAATTCGTGTACGTTCGCACACGGGAGTTGAAAGCCAGCTTCATATCCAGGTTTAAACCGTGTTTTCAACGCAAATAAATTAAACATACCCGAACAGAATTGATGAGCCTCGAATATTCGTCCGCTGTTCCACGATGTGATACTTAATTTCGCCGGTTTGATGAAAGAAATACCTGTGCTCATGAGTGTCATCATGTCTTGCTGCGACTGTATATTCTGAGCTTCTGCTGCTGCTTGCTCGACGTTCGTCAGTGCACCAAGTGTTTGCTGCAACTGTTCGCCAATTTCAGATAATGACAACTCTCCGATAGCCGTCGCGAATTCGCCGGTAGCGGAACCAAGTTCTGTAGGGTTGTCAACGTTGGTGTTATACCGTTAGCGAGCTAAAACGAGAGAGAAAACACGCGCACCGGCTCGTTGTTTTGCAACGATCTCGATACTCTTGACGAGACCGCGTAATTGAGATTCAAGTCCATCGAGGTAGGCGCGTTGTTTATCGAACCACTAAACAAGATGTTCATTTCAACAATTGTCAGTGTGTAGACCGTCATGCTCACCTCGTCCGTCTCGTGGAACCGAGGACCAGCCAATGTCTGTCCAATCGATGCCATAAGTCCCCCTTTCTCGTGAGCCATCTCGGCTTTTCTGTGCTTGATCTGCAAAAGAAAAGTTCCTGAACTACAGAAGAAAGACAGTGAATAGAAGGTACCGACGTCTAAAGCAAAGCTGTCGCTCTCCAAAAAAAACTTGAGATCTGGGTCCTTGCACAACACAGGATGATTTGCTATCTTTTGTATGCACTTCTCAAGTGCTAAGCGCCGCTGTTGTATAAAGTGTTCGTCAAATCGCCCAAAAGGATTCTTTTCGGGTGCGGGTGGAACGACAACCCCGGGATTGTTCATGGAGAGTATTTCATACAGCCAGAGAAAATCGGAGTATCGACGGAGAACAGAGAACGTCGCTTTGGAAAAGTGGGGTGAAGACGTCTGACGTGAACCAGAGCAACGAGTGAGACGGGCGGATTGACCAGTAAGTAAGAACATGAACATACCCGGGTGTGTACAGTATAAAGAGTATGAGCTCTGATAGGGTCCCCGACCTTTTGTGGGTCCTCTACTGAGATAACAAAAAGTGGCGGGATGGGTCCTTCGCTACGTTTAGGTAGAGCAGGAGATCCAAACGGCTATACATCCAAATGGAGTCAGCTTTCTATCACAGCTCGACACAAAAATGGGGAGTACCCACCTGTGGAGATCCAGCGTTTCTGAATCGCGCCGTCTGTCCTATGGGTGTGTCGTCGTCGTCATCGTCAATGTTGGCGGTAGTGATTGGTGTAGAAAAAGTCGGGGTGGTCGCAGCGAAGTCGTGAACACCCCATCCTGTCTGCCATCCTCCGTGGCTCTCGCCTCCAAGCGCAAGGCTCGCAAATGCACGGTCAATGTTTGGAGGGGATCGCTGGTCCAGAGGCGAGACTATCGCGCGCTCGGGAGACGTAGACGAGGAAATAGGTTCTTGGGGGGAAGACAATCGTGAAGGTGTAGGCTCTTCCGCGCACAGTGACGGCGTGATAGTAGCACCAGGCTCGTCGGCAAGTGGAATGGGAGGCGCCTGGTCCCGGAGAGGCGACTCGGACTCTGGTTCCACTGCTGTCTGCGGTTGGTCCTCCGCGCTCGACGTAAATATTTCAAAGCCAGGTGTTCGTGACATTGTTTTGTCCGAGTGCGCATCGCTGTGGCTTGCGCTCTGCTCATCTTCATGGTCCTCTGCTGTCACTGTAGCTGCATCCAGTGGATCGGCCGGCGCCACGACACTGCTTTGCTCGCCATGACCATAATCACCCGTGAAATAGGGCTCGGCCGTCTGTGTCGTGCTGGGATGGTTCTCGAAACCTGATTTGAAGTAATCGATATCGGAGTGAGAGGGCAGTGATTGTTGTTGCCCGAAGCTGGACCAAGGGTCCGGAGAACCCGAACGTGGTTTGGCAAATGGGTCTTCAAACGGGTTCTCTTCGAGTATGCTTCGCGAGGGTGCAAGCAAGTCGTCGAAGCCATCCATGGCGTGTGATAGATGGCGTGGGTGATCAGGTTTCGACGTGTCCGGTATTGGACTTTGTCAAATATTAAACTGAGATCCTCAGCCGGTTTCAGACGTCCATACAAGGTCCATGTCAGTTCATAAATCAAGATGTACATCACAACAGCAGTGCTAGTCATCACTATTCGAATGGCATCTCGTCCGCAGCATTCCCCAATGACACCCAATTGGCCAAAATGCTATCTGAGAACGCTTGCTCTTCGTGCGCCAAGGTCTGCACCAGCCTTGAAAGAAGCGCGTTCTCCCTGTTATGCAGCACGACACGTAGTTCGTGCCACATGCTTCCATGCAGGCGCCGGAGTCAGTAACAGACCCATCAATGGTGTGGCTATGCTCACCATGCTCGAATGAACACTCGTCGGTTAAGAAGTGACGCAATCGTTGCCTGGTCTTTCTCGATGAGGACGACCACTTTATCGGCGTCCTCTTGCCACCCATCCTTCTGAACAGCTTTGATGCCTTCAAGCTTCATTGAATTTGAGTCCACCCGTTTTTTGAGGCGCTCGACATTATCAACCGCAAAACGATCATGCCTGACAAACAGATCCCTCATAGCTATGTAAAGGTCCCGTTGGCTCTGAAAACTCGCTGTAAACAAGCAGCTAACAAAAAGTGGAGCACTCAGATTACCTTGAGAGACTCCAACGTCGACCGTAGTAGTGTGTGTGTCTGTTGAGTTCAGCCCTGGTTCTGTCCTGGAAAAAATAAAGGAGGACGCACACGCTGCTCTAACAGATCAGACTGCTGTTGCGTATGCTCAGCGATGCGTCCGATTCCATACCGCACGCCATCGCAAAGTTCGCAATCGTCACCCCTCCAACACCTTTCATTAACTTCAACAACAACTCTCAAAACGTTCGTCAGGCGTGCTAAGTCAGCCTGCTCACCGGACACATCGAGTTCAAAAGAGCCGTCAGTGCGTACAAAATGCCCGGAATCCGACATTGGTGATACCGGTGCGTGGATACCGGGGACGTGTAGTAACAGATTAGACCAGAAGGGGAATACGGAGTGAGCCGGCACATGGGTAGGGCGAAGATTTGGTGGAACCCATACCGCAGCTGATTCACGTCTCTTTATGATACGTTCCGTGAGTACACATATCTTCTGCCATTGCTCAATCAATGGGTTCATCTTTCCACGGACGACTCTAGAACGCAAACGTCAGTGTCTTGAGATTCTAGTATTCCACCACCTACGCAAGTTTCTCTTCGAGATCACTGGGAATAGACATTTCCTCTATTCGGTCGACTCGCTTACTGGTGGACTCCTCCTCGAGAGCCACCGCATTGTGTTTGCGCCACATTTCAAAGGACAGTTCCGTCAAAAATATAGAAAGAAGACCATCTTCTTTGATCACAGGATGGTTTCTGCAATCATTTATCAAGAACGCCCGTTCCCACAATTAAAGACGCTCACATTACTGAATTAAGGAACCTTGCAAGGCCTTTCCTGGGTAACTACGGTCAAGAGAGTACGGTGGCTTTGCCAGCCCATTGGACGTACCTTCTCTGCTCGAGGAATTCAGCGTCGGCTGCCAGGTTACGAAGTCAGCCAAAAGGGTTAGCAAAATGTTGATATTGAAGGCTGACGTTGTATTCGCTTCGGTGGAAGTGGTGAGAGTAGTCGGAATGGGTATCGTCGAACCAAGCAATCCCACAAAAAAGCAAACTCAGAATAACGACGATGGACAGGAGGGCCGCGCTATTGACCCGTGGCTTCATCAGTTGACACCGAGCAAGAGTCGATACCAGGCACTCACTTCCGTTGAGATCTCATACACGGTATACCTATTCAGAAGGTGCCCTTGTTGTCCCTGAATGGTCACAGCAACCATTTCCTGTTTCTTCCACCAATCTTTGGGGAGGCCAGACCCGGACAAAGTGGATGATGCGCCGTTTATAGTAGTGGCACTCCGTGGCGGGTTGAGATCAGCAGGGCCTCCGGTAATACCACTGTATCGAGGGATATTCCAAGGGTCCTCCGTTAGGTAACTAGGTAGGGAGGGTCGGACGGTATTCTGTCTGTAAGGTGAATACGGCGTGCTGAAGGCGGAAGTGCTAGGTTGTATTGCATCGAGGTTCAAAGTGGGAATGGGCAGATTGTTCTCGGCGCCGAGGGCAGCTACTCGTTCAATGCTGATGTCTGCCAGATACACCTCAAGGACGGGTCACCACAGCAGTACGAGATACCAGACATACCCTTCTCCGACTGTGCCAGGGCAACCAATGCCAAAGCTACAAAGAACTCGAGCCTCGAGACCCGGGGCTTCGAGCTAACTAGGCTTACAATCTACCAGACTAATCAACATCTCGGACAGCCTCATACAATCGAAATCTTACCCTGTCAATTGTTGCAGCTGGGAGTAGAGAGGTAGCAAGGACTCGCGAAAGGCCGTTGACCGATACCTCCCCCGAATTAATTGTGTCTACAGCTGCAAAAGTCTTATGGTATGTCTCGGGCACTGCTGCATCAGCTGAAAACCAACTGCGTAAGCACGAGAAGCTATAGATTCCCCAGGCATTTTACCTATAACTGAGCTGAATGCCGAGGTCGCAGTATTGACAGGCGGCGGGGAGGGTGACGGCGCAGCACTCCACGGGTCATCGTAAATTGAAACGGCAAGTGGGTTTTCGTCGACAAAACTACTTCCTAGGCCGTTAATTGGTGTTGTGCCGTACCGCTGGGCAAGTCGTGGGGCATTGAACATTCTGGCAGTGAATCGATATTCGGTTGCCCGCGTTAATATTGCTAGTTGGTCGTAAAGTCGGGGAGCCAAACAGCCATCAGACGCGCTTGTAGTCCCGAAGTTCAAACACGCCTCGACTGGTCAGCACGACACTGTCAAACCTCTAATGCGAGTTTTCGTTACTTATGTTAACAAGCCACTATAAACTATGTACAACATCGCTAGTTGCTCTAATGAAATAGTCCTTAATCCGTCAAATTGCATCACCTGTGACCTTGGCAGCGAAATGAAGGGTCCACGAGGATAAGAGACGCTTGGAGTTCACGATCTCGCCGTCGAGCCTGCCGATATCAATTAACAATCAGAAAACAAGAAAACAACAACACTGGAATAACGCACCCTGGTGTTCCATAGGTGAGAGGAGCAATATACGCGAACATCGCAAACATCACAACAGCAAAGATTCCAACTAGTGTTGGACCTTTCATCCCGAGATCCGCATATTGCGTAGGCTGCATCCTCGTCATACGTCCAGCTACGGATATGGGGTAGTTGATGGAGTCAGACAAAACGAAACTTAACACCGAGCCAGCCAACATGGCCGATGCAAGGTGCGAAGGAAGGTAGTGGTGAATAAAAAGTTGACGGCCCATAAGGAAGAACGGTAGGTAGTGTACCGCCCAGACGAGCAGGAAGAAACCCGCAGAGTTCCACAGGCGGTTGCGGACAGCTGTCGCAAAACGATCAGGGCCGCTTTTAAAGAGGGCTTACGAAAACTTACGATCAGGGACGGGATTGAGTCCACGTCGTCGTGCCAAAAGGTCAGCAACAACTATACCCACATAGATGGAGATGGCGACAACACACGACCACCATCCAACGATATTGCCAATTAGGTAAATCTGTTTTTGGGTATCGTTCTCTGTCCAGAAGCTGATGCCACTTAGAAGGAACGGCCAGTTGATTGGTCCGCTGGCGTAGGGATGTGATGCAGTAAGACCGGCGTTGTGTTGGAGCATCAATAACTGTAGCTCGGTGAATTTCTTGAAGAAGCTCATTTTCTTGGGCTCTCGCGGGACATTGATTTCTCGAGAGAAGTCAAGGTTACCTGACACGACATTCATATGAGACATTACATCTAAGGACTGACGAACTTACTCTCACTCTCAACTACTTCATCAACAAACCAAGCCGCGCTTTTGTCTGTCGGGTTCTTGTTACCATTGATCTCTTGTTGCTTGAATCCCCAGTCTGGCAGCTGCTTCGAATGTGTCCACATCGATACCCTGGTTGGCACATGCACGAGTCTGAAGTGGCTTGACTTGCTCTTCCACACGTCTGATGGATTACCGTCGACAAGGTGGAGGAAGAATAGCGTGTCATTATGGCGAGTGTGATCATCTTTTGCCCACGTCGTAAACTCTTGGTTCGTAGGCATCAAAGGGGACGCGACATCGTGGGTTAGGAGAAGCGTTTGCGTGTTCACGTGCAGTAGCTGGATGACATCATCATGGTGTACAGCTCGTCCGCGACCAGCCTCTGGGAGCGCCTTTGTTGGGATAATTTGCCAGTGGTTGTTTGTATCGTCGTGCCCATAGCCAGTCACCTGCTGGCCTGGCCAAAGGTCAGTCATTACTCTCAGGGTATTGATGCGCCGTACCTTGGGTACTGATACGCCCATCTTCGTATTGAAGGGGATATTGGTCAGGGTGTGAGTGCAAAAAGACCTTGGTATCCTTGTGCTTCATCGTGACAACGTCATAGTAATGGAGATCTATGAATGAACGTTAGAACAAGGGAAACATTTCAAGGCGCATCGCTGACCTTGACTGTTAACCAGTAACTCATTGCCAATGAGCGTTTCCTGGAAAGCGGGGCTCATGAACGTATCACCAGGGCCCGAATGGATCAAGACAGCGAAGTGAACATAAAAGAACGAGAGATATATAATAAATGGAACGACGATCAAGCCGATTGCCCGAGCCGTAAAATGCTTCCAGAAATGGTCCTAGTAAATTATGTCTGTAGAACGGCTCGCGCTGACTGACAAGATTACTAACCATAGTGTAACCCTTGCGATAGTCCAAGATGTCCCACAAATCAATCAAGACAGCAATCCCAATAGTGACAACCGTCAGAATACCGTTGACCTTGGAACCCCATGTGCAAGCCATGAAGAACCCAGTAGCAATAAGCCAGCTCCACCATTCTACCGAAAATTCCCTGTGGAGAAATGAGTACATATATGCATTGATGCATAACACGTTAGACATACCAGTAACGCAATTTACGGAAGCGTACATATGAGTAGATCGTGAGGGACATGAAGAATATTAGGGTGGCATCGAGAAGAATAAGTCGAGACTGCGCGATGTGTGCATTGTCTAGGTTGAGGCATATGAATATTGATGCGGCGAGTAGCTTATGCAGAAAAGATGTACGCACCGAACAAGACAATGGATGCAGAGAATGCAGCAACAATGGTCGAATATCCTGTTTCTTTCATGATGGCATACACCACGGGAATTGTTAGACTGCTAAGAATGGCTGGTAATGCGCGCATGCCAACATAAGGCACGTGGCTCTCGGTGTAACTGTCTCCAATGTTCTCGAACGAAAAGTGACCATCAAAGCCGACGAACCATCCCGCGAGTCCAAACAAAAGTTTTGCGAAGGGGGGATGCACATCGAAGTAATACTGCCGAAGGATATAATACGAGGCAAACTTGCCAAAGTGAACTTCATCGAAGCTAGTGGATGTATGAGTTCGCGATTCTGAGGCAGGTGTCGATGAAGAATACACGCACACTACTTGGTCTGGTTGGTTGATTTTGTAGAATCGTAGCACGAAGGCAACGGCAGTGAGGACACCCACGACTGCAGCACTTGCCTGTGGGGTGTTCAAAGCCTGCTCGAACGCGCTTCGAGTGTGCTGCGGAGGGGACCATAGTCGGCTAATACATCAAGAGCGCAGGGTTGCAGTACGCACCCGATTGCGATACAACGCGTCAACATGATCCTCGTCGTCTCTGTCGTAGCTGTCCGTTCGCGGAAGAATGCCTATTGCCTTTCGTTGACGAATTTTGCTGGGGCTCGCCATGGCGGCCTTTGAGTTGTGCGTGATGATACGTGTAAAGAGAAGTAGAGTGAGGAAACAAAACTTGGTTGACGTTGCAATTGAGTGATCACGTGATGCTGTAGTTAAAGAACAAAATATTATCATATCCTTTGCATGGTCAGAAGTTCAGAACGACTGTCTTCTGATCTCGAAATTTAGGTCTGGTTTGGAGAGACTACAATATATCCCGATTTCGTTGCACTTCGGACAACAATACAGCAAAGCACAAACATCTTTCATACTGCGTTCGCCAGCTTGATTAATCATGGATCTGAACCTTGATGGCACCCTGTGTAGGGTCCGCTGCGACATGGAACGCTGAGACCGCATCTTCGAGCTTGAACCGATGGGTGACAAGGGGCTTGACGTTGATGAGACCACCCGCTACGAGTCGAATCGCTTTAGGGTACTGCGAGAAGTCCAGTAAGCGATGGTAGGTGGATGCGATCAAATCATGTCCTTACCTGGTTTGCATAACGGTATTGGAAGCTAACATCGATCTCATTCGCACTGAGATGCATGAATGGGAACTGCGAGGGTTAATGTAGATTGTTATGACTTGTTGGTCAAGCAATGCATTACCACTTGTTCGTTTTTACCGACACCGATGATGAAAACCTTGCCGCCGAATTGCGCGGACTATATATCGCTTTTCCTGGTGAAAATTTATTCCGCAAAAAATTGCCTCTACTCACGTAGATGGCAGTGTGTATGCTACTCTCAACGCCTGAACATTCGAGAGCAAGCTTGATAGGCCCTTCAGCCGCTGCTTGGATCTTCTCGGCCGACTCTTTTGGCGTCGACCCACGTTCGATGAGTACAGTACGGACACCAGGAACCAGTTTCTTTGCGAAATCAAGGCGGCTCTGGAATAGGTCGGTAATAACAACGGGTTCTGCACCAGCCGCTCGAGCAGAGAGTAAGGAAACCAGACCAATCGGCCCAGCACCACTGAAAAGTCATCAGGTAGATACGAGTGCGATCCGTGAATCCGAATCACCAAATAAGAGTGGAATCGCCAAGGCGAAGGCCGCTGCGCTCGATACCGGCCAGCGCAACAGCTAGGGGCTCGCACAAGGAGCCCTCCTCGAACGAGACTGAATCGGGCAGACGATGAAGCCATTCAGCAGGGTGGAGATGCCATCTAGTGAGTGTCCCTGTTAAATATGATGTTAGTAGTTACTTTCAGTCCACGACATGCAACGCACCGTGGAAAGGGGGAGTTGAAAAGAAGACAACGCCAGGGCCTGCGTGTTCTCTGTGTCAGCGTCCAGGAGTGCTTGGGGCTGGTATATAGCTATGGCGCGTACATGCATTATACCTGCCAACCCGGCAGTAGTCACACGATGGCTTTGAACAGGGTACACCTGCCTCGATCGCGACGCGATCACCTGAGCGTGTTGTTGAGCACCTGGATCATCACGTTTCGTCGTAGCGCATGCTCACCCGCTTTCCACTGCGTGACACCTTCTCCAACCTCCACGACTTCCCCAGCGGACTCGTGGCCGGAGCCGCACTGCAGCTGGTCATTAGTTACCCTCCTGCAAACAAAAATGATAAACCTACTTCATCTGTCACAACCATCGAGTCACCGATACGACCATGCTTCCAAAAATGCACATCACTCCTATTAACCAGTAGCCGACATTTAAATCGAGTGCGCAAAGGTTGTCATCGCACATACCCACAAATTCCCGTAGCACGCACATGGAGCAAGACCTGACCGGGGCCAGGCTTGGGACGTGGTTTTTTAACAATATGGATCTCGTGTCCAGGATTGTAGAAGGCTGCAATATTGGCATCAGGAGATGGTACCTCATTTGGCCCGAGGACACGAAACGAGGGGTCATCGAGGACCTTGCGAGGATTGTAGAGATCTGCAAAACCACCGTCAGGCATTGCAACAAGATATTTCAAGACTGGGGCTTGATCGATTAACGATCACTGGTATGGTCCTTATGATAATTCGCAGGCATCGATGTCGAAACGATGCGCACGGCACTTGTAATGGTCAGCAGACAGGCTGAGACAGCCCAGATACGGCGCCTCGGCCCGGGATGACCACAGTCTAAAAGGCCAGAGATCGCCGTCTACAAGAATCACTCTAGACTCGTGTGTATTAGAGGTATGGCCCAAGATCGAACCAAAATAACAATTTGGACTACTATCATTGCCCCATTGATCTAGCCAAGCATCAACCTCATGCATATCACAATACTGTACTCTGGGAACAAGCCCAAGTTGACGAAGGCTTCCCGAGTAAGGGACCACTTACACTGTTTGACTCCCGGGGGTCCGTTGCGGTCCCCGCCAAAGCAGAATTCAAGAATTCTGGACGCTTTGGGGCTTCAATACGATCTCAATCCGTCTCAATACCTGCATTAATGTGTGTTTCAATAGGACAGTGATTACACAAATTCAACGCCGCCAATCACCTTGAAAACGAACACGATTTATATATGTACAAGCTTCGCATGTCATTCGAGGGCTACGATTGTCGCAGCAAGGGCGGCGGCCATCCAGTGGTCTAGTCCGCATCCGGTATGGCAAGCAATTTCATCACCAATGCTTGTGCGGCGGAAGGTGGCGATAGGGAGTGCGACAATGACGCGGGGAAAGAGCCGTAAGGAATTATTAGTGAGGGACCGTTGTATAGAAACAGTGTCGGACGGATCGACGCCACCTAGTCACCTGTTTGCTTTCGTGTGTATGGCCTCTTCTAGTGGACGGCGATGGATTAGACCTACGTCAAGCTGAGATGAGAGCGGGCTGCATGTATTAGGAGGAATGTCTGAGATAAGAAAGAGATATAAATGCGCGGGGCGCCAGCCGCCGATCTGTTAAAGCAAAAAAAAAAACACACGAAGCAAGTCATATCATCAGTCGGAGATAATGGGAGGAAAACGACGTAAGGTTGCATAATACGTGCGCCTTTAGTCCTCAAACTTTTGAAACGAACTGTTCTGCATGGACTCTGGACTCTTGGGCGGGTATGATTACCATGCGCCTGTGAATACTTCGCACGGCCCATTCTAACACTTGATTGTGCTGCAAACCTATCAAGAAATCTTGTACACGACCCAATTCCGAGCCTGTTGTATTATTTGGAGAAGTTCAGTTGATATTGCTCATGTGGGCGAATACAATCATTTTCTGTTGCAACAAGTATAGCAAGTATAGTTGAGCTTGGACAGATCATGAGGCAGCGACCACAGCACGCGGTGGTATCTCGAATTTCGTAGCGCACGAATCAAAAAGATCCGCTTTGGAACTGAGGTCCGTAACCATTGGGTGTGAAGGGTATTGACTTGACAGCCGACTACGAGCGAGCGTTTCTTGAGGATTATCCACGAACCAGCGATCAATACAAATTAACTTACCTCCAGAACTCCTCCGCTTCTCCGCGTTTTCCTGCACCGAGACTGGTGGCGACGGTCATCGCAGCGAGGGCCTCGTCCACTCCTCGATCAGTTTGTGCACGTGACAAGATGCTTTCAGCTTCTTCCAGATCACTTCGCGCAGCTGCCAATTCGCCGCGCAAAATGCGTACCACTCCCCGTCCAACGAGCAGGGCAGCTGAAGACACGGAGGGATTCGCTAGCTGTTCGGTGTAAAAGGAGATGGCTGAAGCATATGGCTCCCCTAGCCGCCAGAGTTAGTTGAGATGAAGGGCGAAATTTAGGACCTGACTTACCACTTGTTCCTTGGGCGCCAGTGGCCAGAGAGATAGCGGCTTCGGATAACTGTAAGACAAGAGAATCTGGGTTAGCTTGCAGTGCTGTCGACAGTATCTTTCGAGCAGTGTTTGGTCGGGAGAGGGATAAGTAGATATGAGCGAGGAAAGCAGATCTATGGAGATAAGGATCAGCTGAGGAGGAATTGATAAAACGTCACAGGGTTGCTGACGATTCGTTGCCGGCCGTGGCGGAATCACGCAGTGTTTCGAGAGCTTCCTCGACCTCGCCTGCACGGATAAATGCTGTAGCTGCTAATACAGCAACCACTTCCCTTTCCCATTCCCCGAGGTGTTCGTCCCCTTCGGCCTCGATCTCCACACAAAGGTCGCGGAGGGTCTCAAGACCTTCCTCACCCTGGGCTAGTGCAGCAACGGCGCGAAGCGCGACATTCTCCGACTCGTTTGGGATCAAGGCAAGGGCGGAGGCTGAATCACCAGACGCCAGATAAGCACGGGCCTTGTAAAGGATAGTTGGGATGTAGTCCGGTGAAGAGGGGTCAGGTATTGGTGTTTGGATGAGGGTAGGATAAGCGCCAAGAGTGAACTGTTGTTTGATATGATAAAGTTCAGAGGAATCCATCCTTGCAAACTGACGAGGACAAACGGAATAAAAGGAAAAGCATGTGACCGACTGATTACATAATAAATGCATCTATTGGGTTAAATTATTTATGTAATTAGTTCGTTCTCATGTTCTCTAGCGATCCCTAGCCGGAACTCTCCCAGACGACTTTCTGAAACGGTATTACGGTTCTTAGCGCCACGATACTACGAGGATATTCTCGCGCCAGGTGGGGCCATCAGCCCGATCCAGCGCGTAGCCTGGAACTTGCATGGGACAATGTGATGAATCTGATGGGCGATCACATCACTTGCCAAGAATGAACTTGCATGAACCACCCAATGTGTCTACTATCCAGTGCCATGTCACCACCAGGAACAGCGCGAACAGCTGCATGTTTTCCCAGTGCCTCCTGCTAATTGCCGATCACGTCAGCTTCGTGCAATGATGGGCGCGTTGCCGGTCATCACGCTATTTGTCAACACAACATGGGCGCTGCGTCCAATCAGAATGCAGTTGGGCGTTCTTCGGTTCAACATCAAAGTTGGCCATTCTTCCTTTCTGGTAGCAGTTGTATTCTGCGAGCTATAAGTAGCATTGGAAGGAACCTTTCCCCTCTCTTTACCCCCGTCCATCATGTCTGCCCTCAACAGAACCTTTTCGTCACGATTCTCTACCAAGAGCCAATCTGTGAGTCTTTTCCATTTTCGCACCTCGCCCAAAGTCATTTTTATCAGAATGGTCAGGCGTCCCCCGTCGCTGAGTATGCTGCGACTTCATCGTCGAGTGAATCGGCGATGACAAGGGCCCTCACAGCCATCAAAGACCTGGTATGCACATAACAATCGAGGCTACTACAATCATTATAACACAACCGTAGTC
>JBBPQZ010000351.1:0-17455 GCA_038092795.1 Boletus rubissimus
CATAGAGCACTAGCCCCCGTTGTCTGTTGAGTGCCTAACAGTCCGTGGTGGTACTACGCCGGTGTACCCAGGTTCGTGTGATCACCTGTGACGTCACGTCTAACACGGATAGTATTTCTGTACACCGTAGCCAGGCGGATCCGGTCTCCTCCACCTTCGACTTCTTTTACATAGTTTATTCTGGATTCTAGTTTAGGTCGCTGCAGCCACCTCCATCGTTGTATCCGGAGAAGGAGATATTACCTCCGCTCCAAAAAGTATTTCCTCAGGCAGCAAGTTTGTAGGTTGCCCAAAGTGTGGTTGGAAAAGTCCGCACAGTAAGCAACTGAAAGAAGACGCTTTCAAGATTCCTCCCTGATCCCACACCCATAAGGTCTATTGGCCTTCTCACGATAAACAAAGAACCGAACACCACTCTTTCTCCTTCAAGTGGTATGGTGACGAACACTTCCGCTCCTATCTCCGCCCTACCCACTACCTAAAACCCGTTGTCAAGTATGTCGGCGTCGGTGGACTTAGACGATCTTGTCGCAAGGTTGTCCGCGTTAAACGTCAACCAAGAAAAGAACAACGTAACTAAGAAGATCGCTGACCCCGATAAATGGGATGGCAATAGATCCACCTTCTGTCTCTGGTGGGTCAAGTTGCGTCTTTGGGTAGATGCCCAAACGTGGAAGTCGGACAAGCTGAGATGCATCGCCGTCCTTTCACGGTTTGAAAAGAAGGCGGATGGTTTCGCCCAGCTCACGCTGGAAAAATACCTCGATGATGAGGAAACTGAGGTAAAGAACACACAAGATGTTGTTGTTGAAATCAAAGGAGATTCGGCTTGGCCAAGTTGGTCCAGGCTCCAAAAAGAGATCAAAAGTTATTTCTGGATCGACGTACTTGCCCATGAGTCTCTCCGGAAGTTAGAAGGTCTCCGACAAAACGGTCACCCTATTGACCTGTTCCTTCAACACTTCGAAGTTCTTCAAAACGAGGCAAACATCGAGGACTACCACACTAATACGCTCCTCAAGAAGGCGGTTGACTACCGCATTTACGAAAGAGTCCGGATGAATCATCCTGGAGTAGAGTTCGGAATCGACGATCTCAAAGAAAATTACAGATCTGTTAGTTGAACTTACGAGCAAATGGTGATAGAGCGTGGTCCCCCCTCGAACTCTTGTTTCATCCCACAGCCTCAGGGTCGTTATCAATATCCGCCTCCTCATCAACCTCCCCCCCCTCAACGTCCGCAGTTTACGGTGGTAGGAACTCAACCGGGTCGCGGCGCTCCCATGGAGATAAGCGTGCAGCAAGCTGCACCAACAAGGCCTGACATGAGAACTTGCTTCTTGTGTAATCTCCCTGGGCATATCAAGCCCAATTGCCCCAAGAACCCCTATCGTCATCCGCCCCGTCCTCCTCAACAGCATCAGCAAATCGTCTGGGATTACGACCAGGGAGCTTACGTCCCAGTCCCCGAATATTCCCAGGCGCAAGCAATGCAACAAGTCATCTCCCATCCCCTCCCCATTCCCCCGGTTACGGCACTGGTAGTAGCAATGGCCACCCAACAGTTTGTCTCGGATGAAGCCGAGGCTTATTATAGGGACAAATTCGAAGTCGAAGCCAAGCAATGCATGGCAGAGGCTTTAAAAGGATACAGCACGTAGGAGTAGAGGATTCCTCCGTGCACGGACCTATTTCTTCTTCTTCTTTCTTTTCTTCTTGTTCTGATTCCGATTTTCCTATTTCGGACTTATCTTCTGTATTACGTCGAATTTCTGCTTCTTCCGTGAGAGCGTCTCAATTGAGCGTGGCACCGGAACTAAAAAATAGTGTACTTAATTCTCTCCAAAAACAACAAAAAATTAACTCTATTTATAAACCCCTCTCGTGTGTCATGACTTCCCAGCATCGTGCAACGACATTGTCATTCGGCAGAGAGTTCTCGCTTGAGACTGTCATATGTTGCCAGCGGGATGGTCAGTGGGAAAAGCATAAGTTCAGAGCTCTCCTGGACTCTGATGCTACCCACACGTTTATCGATCATGATTATGTTATTCGCCATGGCATTCCCTTTTTTACCCTAGATAACCCGATTAAGATACATAATGCTGATGGATCAGAAGGCACTATCGGCCAAATCCAGCATGCGGTAACCCTGATCATGGAAATCGCGGGACATTACAAAACACTTGACGCTTACATATCTAAATTGGGTACACACTGCATGATCATCGGGTATGACTGGCTCTTCCGCCATAATCCCGAGGTCGACTGGGTGCAACAAACCATTTCATTTCCATGTTGCACACAGTACTGCAAAATTATGGGCGCTGGTCCTCCTGCTTCTAATTATTTTGATCCAGACAATGCTTTCTTACATACTATAGAAGAAGGACTAAAAGAACAGGTTCCGGAAACCTATCACAAGTTCCTCGAGGTCTTCTTGGAACAGGAATCGACTAGAATGCCGATATGAAAGCCTTGGGATCATGCTGTAGATCTCAAGCCAGACTTCGTTCTGAAGAAGGGTTGAGTAATTCCCCTATCGGACATCGAAATGGACGAAGTTTGCGCATTCATAGATAAGGAGCTCAAAAAGGGTTATATTGCTCCTTCCAAGTCGCCGCAAACTTCTCCCGTCTTCTTTATTCCCAAAAAGGACGGTGGGAAATGGATGGTCATCAACTATCGTTACCTCAATGAGGGTACTATCAAGAATTCCTATCCACTTCCCTTGATTCCGCAGCTCATAGATCGGCTGAAAAATGCTGACATGTTTACGGCTCTTGGCTTACGTTGGGGCTACAACAATGTGCGGATCAAGGAAGGTGATGAATGGAAGGGTGCCTTCGTTACTCCAATCGGAGCTTACGAACCAACGGTAATGTATTTCGGAATGACTAATTCTCCCCCCACTTTCCAACAAATGATGAATGACATTTTCAATGATATGTATGCTGTCGTAATTATTTATATCGACGATTGTATGATATTTACGTCCAAGAAAACTCAGGAAGAACACGAGGAGGTAGTAAAAGAGGTCTTACGTCGTTTACGCGATAATAATCTTTATGTTAAACCCTCCAAGTGTCACTTCTCGAAGGACAAGGTGGACTTTTTGGGCATGGTTGTATCTAAAAAGGGGGTAGAAATGCAGGAAAAGAAAGTCGCTGGAGTTATGGATTGGCCGGTTCCTACTAGGTTGAAACAGCTCCAAGGATTCCTCGGATTATGTAATTATTATAGGTGTTTCATTTCGGGCTTTGCCGAGATCACACGCCCCTTGAATGATCTTACCAAGAAAGACATTCCGTTCACATGGGGTCCCGATCAACAAACAGCATTCGATGCCCTCAAAAAGAAATTTACTACCACCCCGCTTCTGGCTTATCCTAATTGGGATCAAGAAGTTCGGGTTGAAACAGACGCCTCGGATATTGCAACTGGAGCTGTGCTCTCCACTCTATGTAATGATGGTAACTGGCGTCCTATCACCTTTATTTCCCACTCCTTCGATAGCGCAGAGTGCAATTACCCTATTTACAACAAAGAATTGCTTGCAGTGATTCGGGCGCTGGAAGAGTGGTGCCATTACCTTATTGGTCGAGAAAGATTCGAGATCTGGACCGATCACAAAAACTTGGAGTATTGGAAGAAACCGCAAACTCTTAGCGGTCGGCAGGCTCGTTGGCATGCCGTACTTCAGGAATTTAACTATGTTTTTATTTATAAGCCTGGTTCTTCTAATGGTCGGGCCGATGCGCTCTCTCGACGTCCCGATCATGGTGAGGCAGTGCAGGATCATAACGCCAATATAACGGTCCTGCCTCCCACTGTGTTTATAAATTTGGTTTCTCTTTCTTCGGACTTTCTTTCGGAGTTGGAAACGGAATCTGCTTCTCTCAGAGTAGATGCCGTCGATGACTTCCTTTTCGATGCTACTGCGAACATTTTCAAAAATAACAAAAACAAAGTTTTCGTACCTCCTTCTTTACGTACTCGCCTTCTCACCCTATGCCACGACTCTCCTATTGCCGGTCATGGTGGTCACTCTAAAACTATTCATACTCTCACTCGCTATTTTTCGTGGCCTGGTGTCACTAAAGACATTCGAACCTATGTAGATAGCTGCCAAGTGTGTGCCCTCATGAAGGGAAAGTCAAAAGCACCAGCAGAAAAACTCCTCCCGTTACCTGTGGCCAAAAAACCATGGGAAGATCTTTCAGTCGACTTCATTACGGGACTTCCCGAATCACATTCCTTTACGGCTATTTGCGTGGTAGTGGATCGCTTCTCCAAAGAAGTTGTATTCATTCCCACTTATGATACTTGTTCTTCTTCGGACTTAGCTAAATTATTTCGAGATCATGTTTGGTGTATCCACGGACTTCCTTCTACTTTAGTTTCCGATCATGGTCTCCAATTCGTGTCTGCTTTTACCAAGGATCTTTGCAAACTCCTCGGTATCTCCCAGAAGATTTCCATGGCCTATCATCCGCAAACAGATGGCCAAACTGAGCGTGTTAATCAAGATCTCGAACAATATCTCCACGCTTACGTAGGAAAGAAGCAACACGAATGGGCTGATTGGCTCAAAATGGCCCAATTCTCTCACAACAATACCGTCACTACTGCTACCGGCTCTATTCCTTTCAATGTCACTCGTAATAACACCCCTTGCATGGGTTTTGAAGGGAGATTAGCTGGATTCGCAGGAGAAATGGGCCGTTCTCACAAAGAGATTAAAGAAGCACTCAAGAATACTCGAGATCGCATGATAGCTTCTGCGGAGAAAAGTTGTTCCGATGTCCCAGAGTATTCTATTGGCCAGCAAGTCTGGTTATCTACCGATAAACTCAAACTTCCTTATATGGCAAAGAAATTAACCCAAAAATGGATTGGACCCTATGCTATCACTGCAGTCCTTCCTAATGCCATTATCCTCAAACTCCCTAATGCTGTACGCATTCATCCCACGGTCAACATCTCTCGCGTAAAACCATATTGGGAAACTTTATCTGGACAGCCCAAAGTCCGACCTGACGCGATTGAAGTAGATCAAGAGGGAGAAGAGCAATTCGAAGTGGACTACATTGCTTTATCTCGTCTTAAAAACAGGAAGTTAGAGTATTTGATACATTGGAGAGGATATGATGAAACCGATCGTACTTGGGAATCGTCAGATATCATCAACACTGCTCCTTTAGCAGTTGCCAATTTCCATAAATCTAATCCCTCCGCTTCACGTAAACTCCACGGTCTCACGGCATCTTCTTTCGCCTCTCTTTTCTCTCCCTGCGAGAACTTTACAGTCACGGACCATACCACGACTTGCCTGGAATTCAAGTCTTAAAAAGGGGGTAGTGTTATAATATGAACATTTTCAAACTTTTTTATCCTTGTCTTCTTTTCTTTTCCAGTCATGTGATCTGTGCACGTGACCGTGGTAACCCTCACATGACCAGGTCTAGAACCAATGACGTCATACCACAAGGTGACCTCGCCTTATTAATTTCTGCTCTTCTCTCACAGCCACTTTAATCTCCGTTACTTCTCTTCTCACACTCGTGAGATCACTTAGTCTATTTATGGTAAATCCTCCCATGCATAGCATGGTCTGTGCGCGCGCCTGTATCATATATAAAGTAGCACTTTGCGACTGGAAACCCCAGTCTAATCCACTTTGTTCACCACAATAAGCATTGTCTTGGTCTTTTGGCCATTGTAGCTTGTGTTGTTTGGAGAAGACCCCCATACCCTCTTCATTGAGCCAGGACACATGTAGCCTGCAAGCAGATACCTGAGCCTTGTGGAAGTGATCAGACTCTTCAGAGGTAGTTCATAACAGGGGTGGAGAGCTTAGAGGTTTGTATTTCCTCAGCTGTAGTGAGATTGCCAAAGGCTGTGACCACACTCTCCATGATATCTTCTTCCTCTGGGGGATCAGCATGTTGGCCTGCTCAGGAACTAGGTTGAAACAGGAGATAGGGTTGGAAACCTCTGATTCCTGCTCCAGACATTCTTTACTTATCAAGGATGAGGATTGAGGAGTTGTTGTTGTGGTAGGCAATGAGGGAGATTGTAATAGTAAGATTGTAGGTAATGTGGGTGAGAGTGTTAGAAACAATTCATTGATATGTATTTCTGATGATGAATGACCAAGTCTTCGACAGTGCCCATATAAAGTGAGATTCAAGACATTAAAGAAAAGGGGGCACCGTGATTGGTGTACGCACTGTCCGAGTACACTGGTTACTAATCTGTCTTCACCAGTACTCAAGACCGAAGGCAAATAGAAAGGAGGGGGTGGAATATATCTCTCCACATTTCCAGCAGCAAATGGAAGTTGACAAGATATGGGAGAACCAGAAATATTTGGCTATAGCAATGGGAATACTCCCCACATGAGTTGTGATGTCAGAGGTATTCACGAGAACCTTCCCAAACCAGCATAGTGGGACATGGATCACTAGGCACTCAGTAGACAATGGGAGCTAGTTGTTATAATACGAACATTTTCAAACTTTTCGCACTTGTACTTTTTCCTTTTCCAGTCACGTGATCTGTGCACGTGACCGTGGTAACCCTCACATGACTAGGTCTAGAATCAATGACGTCATACCACGAGGTGACCACGCCCTTTTAATTTCCGCTCTTCTCACACAGCCCCTTTAATCTCCGTTACTTCTTTTCTCACACTCGTGAGATCACTTAGTCTATTTATAGTAAATCCTCCCACACATAGCATGGTCTGTGTGCGCGCCTGTACAGTATATAAGGTAGCACATTGCGACTGGTATCCCCAGTCTAATCCACTTTATTCACCACTATAGGCATTGCCTTGGCCTCTTGGTCATTGTAGCCTGTGTTGTTCAGAAAGGACCCACATACCCTCTTCATCGAGCCAGAAGCCATGTACTCTGTGAGCAGATACCTGAGCCTTGTGGAAGTGATCAGACTCTTCGGAGGTAGTTCATAACACTAGTGGTCTATGTCTGGTAGCAACATTAACCTTATTTGTACAACAGCGGACGATTGTATAAATACAATGGGTGTAGTTGTAGTCTGCTCTCAATTTATCTTCAAGAAGAAGAGATTCCCCAAGTCTAGGGTCCAATGTAGATTTGTACAAACATGAAAAGTGCCAAATATGGATAGTGGGGTGGAGGTGACTTTGAGACTACAACTTGTGGGTACACACAGCAGATTCCAATGGTATCCTAGTAGCTCTAGATCAAAGGTCTCATTTACAACAACCTTAGTGGGATCAATTTATGTATTCAACAAGTCCCTTCAGGAAAATGGACATGTTGCCCAGGAATTAGACCCATACAGGCTGTATACAGTGGAAAATGGAAGAAAATAACAGCAGCACTGTGAAGTGCACACTGAAGGCAAGTGGGTGATAACAAAGGTAAGGTAAAAGAGTAGAAGAAAGGCCAGGGACCAAAGAGGTCAGTGGCAAAGGAGGTTATTCTTGGAATTATAAAACAGACACACAATAACTGAAGGTTTCAAAATGAAATATCTCCAGAAAAAAAGTGCAATTTCAAGAATGCAAAACTAGGTACTTGGGTCAACTACTTATATACTACAGAATATGCACACAGATCATGAAAGTTGAGGGTATGGATATAGGATAGGGCAAAGGACATTGTCTAGGATTGAATAACTGCTAATTGATATCTAATAAGATAAGATAAGAGGAAAATGACTGAATTGAAGATACTGTTCAGGGGTTAATTTCTGTGGGCATTACAGCAACCTCCTTCCCATATAGAGTTACAGAGGTCAGAAACTATTTTTTTGCCTTGGAGAGGGTCTCTGGTTTGGCTTCTGGAGTAGTGGTAATGGCATGGCCTTTTAACACATGAGATGTAGATCTCAGGCAATCCTTGGCCATGTGTCTTGCATGTCTGCAGAATATACAGAACTTCTCATCAAAGCAGTGTTTATGTTTAGCAGTGGTGAGCTTGCCATCCTTGCCAAGTTTGGAAGAGAGATTAGATTTCAGGGGAAAAAAAGAAGTGGAGGGAGCCTTATCCTTAGACTCCTTGGAGTCCTTGAAGCTACTGAAGTTATAAGCAGAGGTAGAGGATGTAGATACAGATATAGAGGGTTTGGCAAAGAATTTGATGAAGGAGGATAGAGTAGGCTTCATCTGATAAGTAATCTTGGACTTGCGCTCCCAATAGTGCATGTTAATAGCTTAGACGAGATGATGGAGCTTGGAAAGTGTAGGAGGCTTTTTGACATAAGAGATCTTGTCCTTGATATAGTCAGAAAGTCCATTGTAAAAATGATGCTGAGAGACACCTTCTCTGTATCCTCAAACCTAGGAAGCAATGCAGTTAAACTCAATCACATACTTGTTAATTTATTGACCATCCTTCATAGAAAGATGGTCAAGCTAGTGCTCTACATCTCTGATGGGGTCATGGGGACCAAAATTGGTCTGAAGCTTTGAAATGAACTTTATGAAATCATCTATTCATAACAAATGGAGGTCAGGGTTTTCCATCTGGAGAAGGTCTAGTTTGAACCACTCCAGCACCATGTCCTTAAGGTAGGACTGCGTGAAGGTAACTTTGGCACAGTCTGTGCTGAAAGCTTTAGGACAGTCTTGGAAGTTCAACTTGCACTGTACAAGAAACACTTAGAGTTTGCGGAAATCTGTCTTGTCAAACTTGTCTGGTTCTTGGACTTTGGTACAAGGCATAGATTCAGAGGTGGAACAATGGGAGGAACAAGCAAGGCCTTTGATGGCACTTGTGAGCTGAGAGAGGGTGTCTTGTGGGATGAGCTCATTATTAAAGTCAAAGAGGTGATCACCATCATCACTAAGAAAGTCAGAATTATCATCATCTGATAGGTTATCTCTGGGGAAATTTGGGTTATTCAGAGAATCACTGTTGTTGAAGGGAGTATGGAAGCCAGGTGCTCTTCCACTCAGGTACCAGCTAGAAGATAATAGGGAAGAAGAGGGAGCTTCTTTTCTGAGGTCAAGCTCGACAACATGTGCTCCTGCAGTAGAAGACTGTGGGTGGGGGTGCTCTTGAGAAGTGGAGATAGGAGTGCATTGAGTAGAGAAGCTTCAGAATTGGTTGATGAGTTTGGAACCTTGACAACTATTTCTAAAAAGGCTAAGGGGGTTGAAATAAGGAGATGGGTTGGTGTTGGCACCTGTGGTGCGGATTCTAAATCTAGTGACATATGTAGACATCATGAGCAGACTCTTGGACAAGTATGAGTTCACATATATTATTAAGACTAGGTCAATTCCAGTATAAACTCTAGAACTCTGGAGTTTTGTCTAAGAAAAGTGATGGGACTTTGGCATCACTGTATATGGTGTGTCCTTGTCAGAGTCCAGTGTCCTAGATTTACAGAGATGGTCAGAGATGGTTAGAGGTGGTCAGAGATGAACCAAGGGTTGAAGACAACCTGAAGTCAATCAAAGGTAGTTCAGAGATGAGTTGTCAAGACTCAGACAGAGGTTAACAGAGGTGAAGGTAAGTCTAAGATGATATTCAAACTCAAGTACAAGTCCTATTGATATGACTTTATATATGGAGTAAAAACAGAAGATGAAGTAGTAAAGTCCAGGAGTCCAAGTATTTTCAAGGGTAAGAGTATTTTCGAGGAGAGAAGTATTTTATAGAATAAGTAATGAGATGGAGGAATATAGCTGAAAGAATCAGTGGGTTACTATAACAAAGTCAAGGAGGATGGAGATGATAGGATATGGGGTAGACAGAAGGGAAAAGGAATTGGAAATACACTATACAGGATATATGAAATGAAAAGACAACTTTAGAGGTCTAGAGTTGCAATGTATATGAGATAGGTCTGGAGTTGGCATGTAGAGTGCTGGAGTTACCAGAGTTGGACTTGTACAAATTTCAAAATATGATAGTAGCTGACCATATTCAGCTGCCAAGTGAAGCATCTAGTTCACTCGCCATAGAGATAACAAGATGTGTAAGTCAAGAAGAGCATGTAGGCTTATATTTTAAGCTTGTTGATTGTGATGATTTTAACAATGATGTATTAGAAACAATGAGAAAGAAAGAAACAAGAGGAAGACTGTTAGTTTTAGCTTGCTGCTCAGCTTGCTGAATAACTTTAGAAACAACTTCAAGCTGATGCACAAAAACTCATTATTGTGAAAGAGATGCAATATAAAGCAATCTAGTGAAGAGCCTAGTATGATGTCACCAAAGTACCATCTGTTAGTGACACATTGATAGAATCATTTCCTCTTGAAGTAGAATTCAGGGGCATACGTTTCAATGCTGTGAAGATGTTCTATTCTCAAAAAGGTTTGCTTATCCTTTTGGTTTATTTCTATGTTTAAAAACTGACATAAAGTGTTTGGGTTTAACATACCTTGCTGATCCCTTATGTGATAACATTTATGCCACACTTCCTCTCTAGAAGTCCACACAATTGAGTTCAACTCCAAACATTATGTCAGTTCGCAAGGTAACTATCTTGACTCTTCTTTCTATATCTCTGATTGATATATCTTTATCCAGGCAGGAAAAAGCTTGCATAGCTTGAGGTCGAGGTCCAACATCTTATGAAAATGCACCACCTGAACTTGTTAAATGTTATTGCTACCAAACTATTGTTCCCCCACCTTAGTCCTCCTCAGTTGACAATCTTATCTAAACAATGACCTGCCCTTACATTGCAAGATGTTCTAGAGGATTATGACAGCCTTTGAGAAGACAGCACTTCTATAAGACATGCCATACTTTTGCTGCAACCAATAGCTTCACCAATGCATAATACATAGGATTACCTTGCTTAGATACTGTCCACATTGAATGCTGTGCAGTCTAGCAATCCTGTCCATTGAGGTATGTTCTTTGTCTCAAAATCATTTTATCAACCTGCAACAGGTCTTTTTGACAGGCCTTGATATTATATGTATTTTCCTTGTGACCTGTGAGAACAAAAGTCATTCCAAGCTTGTCAAGATGAGCAAAGTGGGTTATAATGCCTAACTGAATGACATGCATAGGTTGAATCCTGTTTCTTCAGGCTTGGCCCTCACCAATAATGAGTATTCCATTCTAGACATTTGATATGAATAGGCTATTAAAGTAAGTCCTTGACTCCTCTTTGTTGTATACATTAAGCAACAAAACTATTGCAATAACTAACCCTAATGCAGTGCATGAAGCACACTGCAAACACCTGTGGAAATTTCACTTAGCTTGGGTGAGACTAAATATAGTACACACTCTTGGCTACAGATCACCCCCTGGGGTCATGTGATCTAGTCTAGTGGCTGTGGAGATATGGTGACTTTAATCCACCTATGTTATGGCAACAGTTTTGTTGCTAATATTACAAATATCATAAACTAGTATGAAGTGTATCCTCCTTTGGCCTTAATGACCTCCTAAACCCTCCTGGGCACGCTTTTAATCAACCTCTGACACTCTGCCACCTCTATCTTCTCCCACTCCACTTGTATTCTCTCCTAAAGTTTAGTTATCCCTTTTACTGACTCTGGATACTCTGCTAGTCTTTTTTTCAACAGAAATCATAGATGTTTTATGAGATAAAGATCTGGAGACTGAGCTGGCCACACCATGACCTCAAACCCATGCTCAGCAAACCACTTCTTGGCTCTTTTGCTTATGTGCTTGGGGTCATTGTCTTGTTGAAAGAGAATATCATCTGGAGTTTTGCCATAATGCTCCAAGGTTTGCTGGAGTTCATTCTCCATAATCTATAAATAAAGGTCAATATCCATCCTACCATCAATTTTGCATGTCATTCCAACCCCTTCCCATGTCATACAACCCCACATCATTAGAGAACCTCCTCCAAACTTAACTGTTTCCTGCACCAATCTATCACTTAGGCTCTCTCCTGCCTTTTTCCAAGTCCACCTCTTGCCATCTGACCCAATGCGATTGATTTTTGTTTTATCTGACCATATAACTTGCTTCTAGTCCTCCATAGTCCAGTGTTGATGGCTCTTTGCACAGTCCAGTCTAGCCTTTTTATGAGTAGCAGTAAGATAAGGACATTTCTTCTTTACTACAGCCTTCATGCTTGCTTTCTTCAAGTGATGATGAACAGTTTGAGGAGAGATAGTATGGTTCTTGACATCCTGAAGAGTCTTGGTAACCTGGACAGCATTTTCAGCCTTTCCAGTCCCAATAAAACAAATGGCATGACACATGTCAATAGGTGTTATGAGGGTAGGACGACCACCAAAGGACTTGGCCAGGTTAGGATGAAGTTTGGAGTGAATTCTACTGATGGTAGATTGGTGGATACCAGTAGAATGAGATATTTGGCAAGTGGATTGACCCAAATCCAAGAAAAAATGATTTGATTGATTTGAGCAGTGGATATGGATTTTATGGTAATGGTAGTGGATCAAGAGTGGTGTTTTGGTATATGTGTTGTGTTGAACTTATTATAGGTCACATGACCCATTGCTTATATCAAAACCCATCAAAACATATCAATTTCAAACTTTCCTAGGTTAGCAACAAAACTGTTGTAATGACATAGATGACTTAAAGTAGCCATATCTCCACAGCCACTGGACTAGATCACATGACCCCAGGGGATGACCTTTAGCCAAGAGTGTGTACTGTATTTAGTCTCACCCAAGCTAAGCAAAATTCCCACAGGTGTTTGCAGTGTGCTTCATACACTGCATTAGGGTTAGTTATTGTTATAAACTTATTGCAAATGACAAAATCCACAAGGCTCAGTGCTACTTCGCAGGCTACATATGTCTTGGCTCAAGAAAAGAGTATGGGGGTCTTCTCCGTTCAACTCAGTCTACAAGGGCCAGATGACCCAGGCAATGACTATCAAGGTAAACAATATGAATTAGACTGGGTTGCCAGTCGTAAAGTATCTATCATATATAATATACAGGCTTGCACACAGACCATGCTATGCATGGAAGGGGTTACCATATATAGACTAATGGGTTCCATGACTGTGAGAATGAAATAACAGAAATAAAAAGGGCTGTGTAAGAAGAGTGGAAATTAAAGGAATGTGGTTATCATGGATATAACGTCATTAGCTTTAGACCTGGTCATGTGATGGTTACCATGGTCACATGCACAGATCATGTGACTGAGAAAAGAAAAAGATGTAAGTCCAAAAAGTTTGAAAATGATCATATTATAACACTACCCTTTTTTATGACTCAAATTCCAGGCGAGTTGTGGTTGGTTTGGCTACTATGAAGTTTTCATAAGAAAAGAAGAGTGAAGCAAAAGAAGAAGCTGTAAGTCCACAGAGTTTACAAGGAGCAGAAGGATTTGATTTATGGAAGTCGGCAACTGCCAGAGAGGCAGTATTGATGATGTCCGATGATTCCCAGGTGTGATCTGTTTCATCATATCCTCTCCAGTGTACCAGATATTTCAACTTCCTATTTTTGAGACATGATGAGGCTATGTAATCCACCTTGAATTGCTCTTCTTTTTCCTGGTCTACCTCAATTGCATTGGAATGGATTTTAGGCTGTCTAGGTAATGTCTCCCAATAAGGTTTTACACAAGAGATATTGACCATGGGATGAATGCAAACAGCATTAGGAAGTTTGAGTGTAACAGCATTAGAAAGGACTTTGGTGACAGCATAAGGTCCAATTCATTTTTGGTTTAATTTTTTCGCTGTATAAGGAAGTTTTAGTTTATCTGTGGAAAGCCAGACTTGCTGGCTGATGGAGTACTCTGGGGCTTCTAAGTGACTTTTCTTTGCAGAAGCAATCATCCTATCTCAAGTGTTCTCGAGTGCTTCTTCTATCTCCTTGTGGAAATAGTCTATTTCTCCTGCAAAACCTGCTAATTTCCCTTTGAATCCCATGTGAGGGGCATAGTTTCGTGTGACATTAAAGGGAATAGAGCCAGTTGCAGTAGTAATGGTATTGTTATGGAAGAATTGTGCCATTTTGAGCCAGTCAGCCCATTTGTTCTGCTTTTTTCCTACATAAGTGTGGAGATATTGCTTGAGATCTCAGTTAATG
This sequence comes from Boletus rubissimus, assembly GCA_038092795.1. NCBI lineage: Eukaryota > Fungi > Basidiomycota > Agaricomycetes > Boletales > Boletaceae > Lanmaoa > Lanmaoa rubissima. The sequence continues at coordinate 14,021 of JBBPQZ010000351.1, forward strand.
TGCTCTATTTGGCCATCTATTTGTGGATGATAGGCTGTGGAAATCTTTTGGGAGATATCGAGAAGTTTACATAAATTCTTGGTAAAAGCAAACACAAATTGAAGACCATGATTGGAAATTAAAGTAGAAGGGAGTCCATGTGTCCACCAAACATGATCTCTAAATAAAATGGCAAGATTTGAAGAAGAACAAGTATCGTATGTTGGAATAAACACAACTTCTTTAGAGAAGTGGTCTACTACCACACAAATAGCTGTAAAAGAATGTGATTTGGGTAAACCTGTGATAAAATCAACTGAAAGATCTTCCCATGGTTTTTTGGCCACAGGCAAAGGAAGGAGTTTTCCTGCTGGTGCTTTTGACTTTCCCTTCGTGAGGGCACACACTTGGCAGCTATCTACATATATTTTAATGTCTTTAGTAACTCCAGGCCATGAAAAATAGCGAGTAAGAGAATGGATGGTTTTAGAATGTCCACCATGTTTGGCAATAGGAGAATTGTGACATAAAGTAAGAAAACGAGTGCGTAAGAAAAGAGGTATGAAAACTTTGTTTTTGTCATTTTTGAAAATGTTCATAGAAGCATTGAAAAGGAAGTCGTTTACAGCATCCATCCCCAAAGTGGCAGACTCTAATTCCAACTCCAAAAGAAAGTCCAAAGAAAGAGAGACAAAATTAATAAAAACAGTAGGAGGCAAAACTATGATATTGGTATTATGGTCCTGCACTGCCTTGCCATGGTCTAGGCGTCATGAGAGCGCATCAGCCCAACTATTAGAAGAATCAGATTTATAAATAAAGACATAATTGAATTCCTAGAGTATGGTGTGCCAATAAGCTTGCCGACTGCTGAGAGTCTGCAGCTTCTTCTAGTATTTCAGGTTTTTGTGATCGGTCCATATCTCAAATCTTTCCCAACCAATAAGGTAATGGTGCCACTTTTCCAGTGCCCAAATCACTGCAAGCAATTCTTTATTGTAAATAGGATGATTGTGCTCAGCACTATCAAAGGAATGTAAAATAAAGGCAATAGGTCACCAGTTACCATCATTGCATTGAGTGGAGAGTACAGCTCCCATGGCTATATCCAAGGTGTCCATTTTGACTTGCACTTCTTGATCTTGGTTAGAATATGCGAGAAGCAGAGCAGTTGTAAATTTCTGTTTGAGGGCATCGAACACCACTTGTTGACTGGGACCCCATGTGAACAAAACATCTTTCTTGGTAAGATCATTCAAGGAGTGTACAATTTTGGCAAAGCTCAAAATGAAATGCCTATAATAATTACATAGTCCAAGAAAACCTTGTAACTGTTTCAATCTGGTGGGAACTGGCCATTCCATGACCCCAGCCACCTTTTTCTCCTGCATTTATATCCTCTTTTTAGATACAACCATACCAAGAAAGTCCACTTTATCTTTTGAGAAGTGACACTTGGAGGGTTTGATGTAAAGATCATTATCGCGTAAACGATGTAAGACCTTTTTTACTATCTCTTCATGTTCTTCTCAAGTCCTCTTCGATGTAAATATCATACAGTCATCAATATAAATAATGACTACAGTATACATGTTGTTAAATATATTGTTCATTATTTTTTGGAAAGTAGAAGGAGAATTAGTCATTCCAAAATACATTACTGTGGGTTTGTAAGCTCCTATTGGGGTAATGAAGGCACCTTTCCATTCATTGCCTTCCTTGATCCACACATTGTTGTATCTCCAACATAAGTCAAGGGCAATAAACATATCAGCATTTTTCAACCGATCAATAAGTTGTGGAATCAAAGGAAGCAGATAGGAATTCTTGATGGTACCCTCATTGAGGTCGCAGTAATCAATGACCATCCTTTTCCCACTGTTCTTTTCTGGAATAAAGAAGACAGGAGATGTTTGAGGCGACTTGGAAGGAGCAATATATCCTTTTTTGAGCTCCTTATCTATGAATGCATGAACTTTGTCTATTTCAATGTCTGAAAGGGGAATTACTCAACCCTTTTTCAGAACAAAGTCTGGCTTGAGATCCATTGCATGGTCCCAAGGCTTTCATATCGGCATTCTGGTAGATTCTTGTCCCAAGAAGACCTTGAGGAACTTATGATAGGTTTTCAGCACCTGTTCTTTTAGTCCTTCTTCTATCGTACATAAAAAGGAAGGATCTGGTCTGAAATAATTAGAAGCAGGAGGGCCTGTGCCCATAATTTCGCAATATTGAGTACAGTATAGAAATGAAATGGATCACTGAACCCAATCGACCTTGGAATTATGGCAAAAAAGCCAGTCATACCCAATGATCATGTGGTGTGTACCTAATTTAGATATATAAGTGTCTATAGTTTCATAATGTCCTGCAATTTCCACAATCAGGGTTACCATGTGCTGAATCTGGCCAATAGTGCCTTCTGATCCATCAGTGTTATGTATCTTAATTGGGTTATCAAGTGTGAAAAAAGGAATGCCATAATGTAATACATAGTCACAATCAATGAACGTGTGGGTAGCACCAGAGTCCAAGAGAGCTTTGAACTTGTGACATTTCCACTGACCATCCCACTGGCAATATATGACAGTCTCAAGCGAGAACTCTCCACCGAATGACAATGTCATTGCGTGATGCTGGAAAGTCATAATACATGAGAGGGGTTTATAAATAAAACTAAATTTTTGTTGTTTTTGAAGAGAATTAAGTACACTATTATTATACTCTGGTGCCATGCTCAATTGAGATGCTCTTACAGAGAAAGCAGACAAAGTACGTAATACAGAAGATAAGTCAGAAATAGGAAAATCAGAATCAGAACAAGAAGACAAAAAAAAAGAAAATTGTTCAGGCACAGAGGAAACCTCTACTCCTATGTGCTGTGTCCTTTTAAAACCTTGGCCATGCGTTGCCTGGCTTTGACTTCAAACTTATCACAATAGTATACCTCAGCTTCATTTAAGACAAATTGTTGAGTGGCCATTGCTACTACCAGTGCCGTAACCAGGAAAATAGGGAGGGGATGAGAGGCACAATGTTGTGCAACTTGTGCCTGGGAATATTCTACTATAGGCACATAAGTGCCTTGATTGTAATCCCAGACTACTTGTTGCCATTGTTGTGGAGGACGAGGCAGACAACGATATGGGTTTTTTGAACAGTCGGGTTTGATATGCCCAGGGAGATTACAGAGGAAACAAGTCCTTGTGTCTTGCCTTATGAGTGCAGCCTGCTGCACGCATATCTCCATAGGAGCACCACAACCTGGCTGAACTCCAGTTGCCATAAACTAAGGACATTGAGGGGTGGGGGGATTAGAGGGCAGCGGATATTGATATCGACCCTAAGGCTGTGGGACAAAGCGGGAATTTTGCAGAGGACCTTGCTCTACTGCCATCTGCTCATATGCTTTACTGACGGCTCTATAATTGGCCTTGAGATCATCGATATTCATTT
>JBBPQZ010000352.1:0-17454 GCA_038092795.1 Boletus rubissimus
TTCCTTTTTGGGCACATAGCCCAGGGTGGGTAGCTCCATTCATACACCAACACTTTGTTTATATCTGTTTGTGTTCTAGATATATTCCATAAATAATCAAAATGTGCAAAACATTGGGATAATTTTGTGAGTCACTGTAAGAAGAATCTTCAGGCCAGCAAAAAGCAGATTCTTTCTCCATAAATTATTTTAACCAAAGAAGTTCTTTTTTACAAAGACTTTTTCACCACTTTTAGATGTTTCCTCTACAAGTAACCTACAAATGGCTGAGTGCAGGTAATTTCCATTGCTTTAGCTCTACTAGAGCTGGTCAAGTGACTGGCAGGAACCTTGCCAAGTGAATAGCTAGTCTTGTTGTATATGATATAATTCATATGGTATATAGAACAAACTAAGTGTAAGAAAATCAGAGTATTTACTAGTAAGTAGGAGAGATGAGTAGCAAGTGATACAAGTACAGTTGATCACACATGGTTAGAACTATTTCAAATGATGTTGGAGCCTTTCTATGCTGTAAAGAAGTCATTCTATGAGAACACAGCATTTGAGGCAACTTTCTTTTCTTGCCTTTCAAAATTGAGATAAGGTCACTGTAGGCATCCTCCATGGCATTGCTAGTCCTTGCTTTTTTTCAGTTGGTATCTTTTTTGTCAGTAATATAGTGTTTCTCATGTGAGAAGGATGTAAAGAAAAGACCAGGGCAAGAATTCATTCTGCTATATTGTAAGATGTAGGAAGATTTTCCAAGCTAAAGAATGGAGATTTGTTTAATGTTTGCATGGAAATTATTGAAAAGGGGGGTTTGGCTTTGAAGGAAGACATGGCAGACTATGCCAGTAGTAGTCACAATATAAAGCTATGACTAGAGAAAGAATGCTCTAATCAGGCCAATAAATGAGGGTTATGATAAAGGAAAAACCATGACACTCCTAGGTAGGATTGAGCATTTAGGGTTGGTATAATCTTAAACAGGCATAGAGGTAGATCCCTAGTTAACTAAGCAACACAAAAGTTAGAATCTAAGATATTTGATCAGACACATAAATAACCAAACTGAGAACCCTGATGGGTATGACTGATAGTATTACATGGCTAAAAAAAAGTAGCCAAACATATCTTAATGACTGATATGCTGAGCAGGATGGACAATCGAAGCACTATATCATAGAAAGAGAAAATCCTAACTCTAACAAAGTGGTATTTCCATTTGGAATCCAAAAGCTAACCAATCCCAAGCTAACACTTTATAAACCTAACACAGAGCTAACTGAATGCTAACCAACCCTAATGCCAACTGTATGGGGTTCTAATGCTCTTTTTTTAAAGCATCAGTGAAGAAAGGAGGGAATAGATGATATATATTTCATTTATGTAGATCTAATTGATATATGTGGCACCTTCTATTGGATTGAAAACACCTATAGGAGGAGGGGAGGTGGGTCTGACTGTTAGAGGGATAGACAAATTGGTAAAAAAAAGGGCAGCATGATTGAGGTATAGGCTGGTGGAAAAAGGATTGCATGCTAGAGATCAATAGTCATGAAGTAGAGCAGAAAATGACTTACAGCTCGATCAAAAACAATATGTATGGTGCAAAACCATTGCATAGCAGTTCCAAGGGTCCTAGAGGGTGGGTTGAGTAGTTGGATGGAAGGATGGGCCGGTAGAAAAAAAGTTACATACCAGAGATTCATAATTATGAAGTAGAGGAGAAAACAACTCACTGCTCAATCAAAAATAATGTGTATGGTGCAAAGCCATTGCATAGCATTTCCAAGGGTCCTAGAGGGTAGGTGGAATGGTTGAATTGAAGGATAGATTAGTAGAAAAAGAGTTACACACAAGAAACCCATAATCATAAGGTAGAGGAAAAAACAATCCACCACTCAACTACAAACACTGTGTATGGTGTGAAATAATTGCATAGCACTTCTAGAGGTTCTAAAAGGCAGGTTAAATAGTTGGATTGAAAAACAGGCTGGTAGGAAATGGGTTGCAAGCATTAGGAAGGTCCTAGCTGATTAGGAATAAAGATTGGTTTACAAGATGAGAACTGCTGAAGCAATTGGCATAGTTCTTGTTGTGTAGGAAACCTTGGTATTTTCTAATGACTTCCAAGCAGTTTTGGGGGTCATTAAAGTGATGTGGTGTTGCTAGAGACTAGTATAAAGCAGAAGAATCTAGGAAAGGGTCTAGTTGTAGCATGGAAACATGGGGCAATCATACAAACACTCAACACTCATATAGATAGGGCCTCCTTATGACAGCCAGAAAAAAAGAGAACAATCCCAACTACTGGTCAGTTCTCTTTGGAATGTATCTCAATATCAAATATTTTGTTGGATAGTACAAGCTCCACATTATTGGCTAGTGGAGGGCAAATCATCTGGAGATGGTTCTGAAATGCCAGGAGATGTTGCAGTGATGTGAGTTCCAGTGAAGTCATATGCATCACATCCAGCTCTTACTGTACATCTAGACTAGGATGAAAAATACAAGTGGGACAATAAGATGGACCTAGTGTAGTTTGGTGCCAAGTACAAGTTTAGGATTGTGAATATATCAGATAAGGACAGGCAGGCCTTGCAGATTAGGTGGTAAAAAACACCTCAAGTTTATCAATTCAGAGTGTTAGTATTTAATCCCTATCTCTTATATTCACATCATTAGGAAAACCTCAATTTGTTTAATTATGTTTGACACTAACTTATATTTTCTTAGTCAGTTCTTAGCAAGTAAAAGTTAGTAAGCCACTAACTAAAAACACCTAAGTGGTGTTAAACACAATTAAGCAGTGTTATGATCTTATTGCGAATGACAAACTACAAGGCTCAGGACTACTTACAGGATACACAATTTCTGGCTCAAGAAGAGAGTATGTGGGTCTTCTCCGCTCAACACAGTCTATAATGACCAGATGGCCAAGGCAATGACTAGCGTGGTAAACAAAAATGGATTAGACTGGGGATATCAGTCGTAAAGTGCTACTTTATATACTGTACAGGCGTGCGCACAGACCATGCTATGCGTGGGAGGGATTACCATAAATAGACTAAGTGATGCCACAGTCATGAGAGTGAGATAATGGAAATTAAAAGAGGCTGTGTGAGAAGAGTGGAAATTAAAGGAGCGAGGTCATCTCATGATATGATGTCATTAGTTCTAGACCTAGTCATGTGAGGGTTACCATGGTCATGTGCACAGATCACGTGACTGAGAAAGAAAAGAATACAAGTCCGAAAAGTTTGAAAATGTTCATATTATAACACTACCCCCTTTTTATGACTCGAATTCCAGGTGAGTCATGGTAGATTCGGCTACTGTAAAGTTTTTGAAAGGAGAGAAGAGAGAGGCGAAGGAGGATGCCATGAGTTCATGGAGTTTACAAGGAGCAGAAGAGTTTGATTTATGAAAATCGGCAACTGCTAGAGGAGCAGTATTGATGATGTCAGCAGATTTCCATGTTTGATCGGTTTCATCATAACCCTTTCAATGCACCAGATATTCTAGCTTCCTATTTTTGAGATGAGACGAAACTATGTAATCCACTTTGAATTGCTCTTCTCCTTCTTGATCCACTTCAATCGCATTGGGTCGGATCTTGGACTGTCCAGATAGTGTTTCCTGATATGGTTTTACGCGAGAGATGTTGACTGTAGGATGAATGTGCACAGCATTGGGGAGTTTGAGTGTAACAGTGTTAGAGAGGACCACTGTAATAGCATAGGATCCAATCCATTTTTGTGTTAATTTCTTTGCTGTGTAAGGAAGTTTAAGTTTATCAGTGGATAACCAGACTTGCTGCCCAATAGAATACTCCAGGGCTTCGGAATAACTTTTCTCCACAGAAACTATCATGCGATCTTATGTATTTTTGAGTGCTGCTTCTATCTTCTTATAAGAACAACCCATTTCTCCAATGAAACCAGCTAATCTCCCTTTAAAGCCCATGCAAGGAGCATAATTTCGTGTGATGTTGAAAGGGATAGAACTGGTAGCAGTGGTAACGGTATTGTTGTGAGAGAATTGGGCCAGTTTGAGCCAGTCAGCCCATTCGTGTTGCTTTTTTCCCATGTAAGCATGGAGATATTGTTTGAGATCTCTGTTAACGCGTTCAGTTTGGCCATCGGTTTGTGGATGATAGGCTGTGGAAATCTTTTGGGAGATACCGAGGAGTTTGCAGAGTTCCTTGATAAAAGCGGACACGAATTGGGGACCACAATCGGAAACTAGCATAGAAGGGAGTCCGTGTATGCACCAAATGTGATCCCTAAATAATTTTGCTAAGTCCAAAAAAGAACATGTATCATAAGTGGGAATGAATACGACTTCTTTAGAGAACTGATCCACTACCATGCAAATAGCCATAAATGAATATGATTCAGGTAATCCCATAATGAAATCAACTGAAAGATCTTCCCATGGTTTCTTGGCCACAGGTAAAGGAAGAAGTTTTCCTGCCAGTGCTTTTGACTTTCCCTTCGTGAGGGCGCACACTTGGCAGTTATCTACATATGTTTTAACATCTTTGGTGACACCAGGCCACGAGAAGTAACAAGTGAGAGTGTGAATAGTTTTAGAATGTCCGCCATGACCGGCGATAGGAGAATTGTGGCATAAGGTAAGAAGATGAGTATGTAATGAAGGAGGTACGAAAACTTTGTTTTTGTCATTTTTGAAAATGTTCATAGAGGCATCAAAAAGGAAGTCGTTCACCGCATTCACTTCAAGAGAAGCAGACTCTGATTCCAACTCTAAAAGAAATTCCAAAGAGAGAGAAACTGAATTAATAAAAACAGTGGGAGGTAGGACCATGATATTGGCGTTATAATCCTGCACAGCCTCAACATGGTCTGAACAACGAGAAAGTGCATCAGCCTGGCCATTTGAAGAATCCGGTTTGTAAATGTAAACATAATTAAATTCTTGAAGTACAGCATGCCAACAGGCTTGTTGACCACTAAGGATCTGCGGCTTTTTTCAATATTCCAGGTTTTTGTGATCGGTCCAGATCTCGAATCTTTCCCAACCAACAAGGTAATGGCACCACTCTTCCAATGCCTGGATTACTGCTAGAAGCTCTTTATCATAAATAGGGTAGTTGCGCTCTGCGCTATCAAAAGAATGGGAAATAAAGGTGATAGAATGCCAGTTACCATCATTACATAAGGTGGAGAGCACAGCTCCTGTTGCGATATCTGAGGCGTCTGTTTCAACCCTCACTTCTTGATCTCGATTGGGATAAGCGAGAAGCGGGGCAGTTGTAAACTTCTTTTTTGAGGGCTTCAAATGCCACTTGTTGATCGTGACCCCATGTGAATGGAACATCTTTTTTGGTAAGATCGTTCAAGGGGCGTGCAATCTCGGCAAAGCCTGAAATGAAACACCTATAATAATTACAAAGGCTGAGGAATCCTTGGAGCTGTTTTAACCTGGTGGGAACCAGCCACTCTAGAACTCCAGCAACTTTCTTTTCTTGCATTTCCACCCCCTTTTTTGATACGACCATATCAAGAAAGTCCACTTTGTCCTTCGAGAAGTGACACTTGGAGGGTTTCACGTAAAGGTCATTATTGCATAGACGACATAAGACCTCTTTTACTACCTCCTCATGTTTCTCCCGAGTCTTCTTCAACGTAAATATCATACAATCGTCAATGTAAATAATTACTACAGCGTACGTGTCATTAAATATATTGTTCATCATTTGTTGCAAAGTGGGAGGAGAATTAGTCATGCCAAAATACATTACCATGGGTTCATATGCTCCAATTGGGGTAATGAAGGCACCTTTCCATTTATCACCCTCCTTGATCCGTATATTGTTGTAACCCCAACGTAAATCAAGGGCCGTAAACATGTCAGCATTTTTCAGCTGATCTATGAGTTGCGGGATCAATGGAAGCAGATAGGAATTCTTGATAGTGCCTTCATTGAGGTAACGGTAATTGATGACCATTTGCTTTCCACCATCCTTTTTCAGAATAAAGAAAACGGGAGATGTTTGAGGCGATTTGGAAGGAGCAATATAACCCTTTTTGAGCTCCTTGTCAATGAATGCATGAACTTCGTCCATTTTGATGTCTGATAGGGGAATGACTCGACCCTTCTTTGGAACGAAGTCCAGCTTGAGATCTACGGCATGATCCCAAAGCTTTCATAGCAGCATTCTTGTGGATTCCTGTTCTGAGAAAACTTCAAGGAACTTGTAGTACACCTCAGGGACCTGATCTTTTAGTTCTTCTTCTATCGTATGTAAAAAGGAGGGACTTGGTTCAAAATAATTAAAAGCAGGAGGTCCAGAACCCATAATTTTGCAATACTGAGTGCAGCGTGGAAATGAAATAATTGTCTGCACCCAGTCAACCTCAGGATTATGGCAGAAAAGCCAGTCATACCCGATGATCATGCGATGTGTACCCAATTTAGATATGTAAGCATCTATAGTTTCGTAATGTCCAGCGATTTCCACGATCAGGGTTACTGCATGCTGGATTTGGCCAATAGTGCCTTCGGATCCATCAGCGTTATGTATCTTAATTGGGTTATCAAGTGTGAAGAAAGGAATTCCATGACGTAAAACATAGTCCTGATCAATGAATGTGTGGGTAGCACCAGAGTCCAAGAGAGCTTTGAACCAGTGGCATTCCCATTGACCATCCCTTTGGCAACATATAACAGTATCAAGCGAGAACTCTTCGTCAAATGACAATGTCATTGCACAATCTTGGGAAGTCATAACACACGAGAGGAGTTTATAAATAGAACTAATTTTTTGTTGTTTTTGAAGAAAATTAAGCACACTATTATTTAATTCTGGTGCCATGCTCAATTGAGATGCTCTCATGGAAGAGACGGACAAACTACGTAATACAAAAGAAAGATTGGAAATAGGAAAATCAGAATCTGTACAAAACATAAAAGAAGATGAAGAAGAAATAGGTTCATGCACGGAGGAACCCTCTACTCCTACGTGCTGTGTCCTTTTAAAGCCTTGGCTGCACACTGCTTGGCTTTGACTTCAAACTTGTTCCTGTAATATGCCTCGGCTTCTTCCAAGACAAAATGTTGTGCAGCCATTGCTACTACTGGTGCCGTAACCGGGGAAATGGAGAGAGGACGGGATATGACTTGTTGCACCACTTGTGCCTGGGAATACTTGGGAACAGGGACATAAACTCCCTGGTCGTAATCACAAACGACTTGCTAATGCTGCTGAGGAGGACGGGGCGGACAACGATAGGGATTTTTGAAGCAATTGGGCTTAATATGCCCCGGGAGATTACACAGGAAGCATGTTCAAGTATCTGGCCTTGTTTGTGCAGCTTGCTGCACACTTATCTCCATGGGGGCACCATGACCCGGCTGTGTTCCTACTACCGTAAATTGCGAACGTTGAGGAGGGGGAGGCTGAGAAGAAGGCAGATATTGATAACAGCCCTGAGACCGTGGAATGAAATGGGAATTAGTGGGAGGACCACGCTCTATTGCCATCTGCTCGTAGGCTCTTCCAACGGCTCTATAGTTTTCTTTAAGCTTGTCGATGCCAAACTCTAATCCCAGGTGATTCATTCGAACCCATTCATAGATGTGGTAGTCAACCGCCTTTTTGAGGAGCATGATAGTGTGGTAGTCCTCAATGTTTGCCTTGTTCTAAAGAACCTCAAATCGTTGGAGAAAGAGGTCGATTGGATGGCCATTTTGACAGAGACCTTCTAATTTCCAAAGCGACTCATGAAAGAGTACATTGATCCGGAAATAGTCCTTTATCTTCTTTTGTAGCTTGGACCAACTTGGCCAAGCCAAATCTCCCTTTGTGCCAATAACAACATCTTGGTCATTTTTGACCTTGGTTTCCTCATCGTCAAGGTACTTCTTCAATGTAAGTTGGGTGAAGCCATCTGCTTTCTTCTCAAAACGTGAAAGGACAGCGATGCATCTCAGCTTGTCTGACTTCCACATTTGTGCATCCACCCATAAACGCAACTTCACCCACCAAAAACGGAAGGTGGATCGATCGCCTTCCTATTTCTCAGAATTGGCTATCTTCTTGGTGACGTTGTTCTTTTCTTGGTTTATGTTTAGGGCGAACAGCCTTGCAATGAGATCATCTAAGTCCACTGATGTCGACATACTTGATTATGGATTTGAGATAACAGGTAGGGTGGAGGTAAGAGCAGAAATGTTCGACACTGAAATATTCGAAGGAAAAGGAGTGGTGTTCAGTGCGTTGCTTATTGTGGGAAGGCCAATAGACTTTATGGGTGCGGGATTGGGACAGAATCTTGAAAATCTTCTTTCGGTCACTTACTATGTGGACTATTCCAACCACATTCTGGGCAACCTACAAACTTGCTGCCTGAAAAAGTACTTCTTGGATTGGAGGTAATAACGCCTTCTCTGAATACAACGATGAAGGTGGCCACAGCAACCTAGACTAGAATCCAAAACGAAAATATGAAACAAGAAGGCATAGAGAGACTAGATCTGCCTGGCTATGGTATACGGAAATACTATCTGCGTTAGACGTGACGTCACAGGTAATCACGTGAACCTGGGTACACTAGCATAGTACCAACATGGACAGCTAGGCACTCAGCTGACGACGGGGGCTAGTGCACTATGCCCAGTAGCAACGTTATCCATATTTGTACGGCAGACAACCATATATAAACAGCGTGGAGCAAGTGCTGGTCTCGCTACCGTCAAGTGGTAGTACCTTTTGTTCCCTTAGCTCTGGGATCCGAGCATTGTGTATATAGTCTAATCCAAATGTTATGATCTTATCGCAAATGACAAACCACAAGGCTCAGGACTACTTGCAGGATACACGATTTCTGGCTCAAGAAGAGGGTATGTGGGTCTTCTCCGCTCAACACAGTCTACAATGACCAGATGGCCAAGGCAATGACTAGCGTGGTAAACAAAAATGAATTAGACTGGGGATACCAGTCGTAAAGTGCTACTTTATATACTATACAGGCACATGCACAGACCATGCTATGTGTGGGAGGGATTACCATAAATAGACTAAGTAATGCCACAGTCATGAGAGTGAGATAATGGAAATTAAAAGGGGCTATGTGAGAAGAGTGGAAATTAAAGGAGTGAGGTCACCTCATGGTATGATGTCATTAGTTCTAGACCTAGTCATGTGAGGGTTACCACAGTCACATGCACAGATCACGTGACTGAGAAAGAAAAGAATACAAGTTCGAAAAGTTTGAAAATGTTCATATTATAACAAATAGGTTGAGGTTTTTCTGATAACTCATAGGATACAATAGCCATTGCCACCAAAGGCTGAAATGGAACAAAGAAAATGAAGATCAAGGAGACAACTGCTCCTACAGCAGGTAAGTAATAGTAATGCTTTCAATCCACATCCCTTGCTAACATTAACATTACAGCCACAGCTGATCCTTTAAAGGAGAAGGAGGCATCTCTAGCTAGTACACCAGCACCACTAGATGTCACGTAACAAAATATATATGCTGTGTGTCATATTTTTCCAACAATACATAAGTAATACTTCTACCTACTTTAATACATACGAATGTAGATATTTCATAGCAATGATTGAAGATACTAGCATGGCCTGTGGTATGTCCAAAATAGAGAGCATATTAGAATTAAAATCCAATAATCAACCACGCAGCTGGTTAAAGCTATGGGAGCAATTCACTGCTGACTTACAATTGATCTGGAAATGACTATATGGTTGTAGAGACTGAGGGCAGGAATGTGCTTGCTGTAAGTGTGGCTTATCTATGTTATACAGGAAGAAGAATCAGTGTTACATAAAACATTCATTGATTGAATGATTAGCTGTCTTGTATAGTGCTATATACAAGTGGACTAACTAGATGCAATCTTATTTATGGCATATAGATCATACACCAGAGAGGAGCCACCAATTGTAGCACTGGCAGTAGAAGTAGGGAAGGTGGTGATAACAAGGATGGGAGATGCAGTGGTGACAGAAGCATGAAAGGCAGCACAGGAGGCAACATTGGAAGATTCATAAAATAGAACATATCAAGATCCCAATCAAAAGGTGGATGAAGGGGCCATGGCCACAGCTAGAGTGCCCAACTGTGTAGCTGAGTGCTCAATAGATGGTGTGTTGTTGTAGACATTGAGGGGTAGGGGGAATAGAAGGAGACATATATTGATAATGACCTTGAGGTTGTGGAATAAAATGAGAGTTTTGCAGAGGACTATGCTCTACCACCATTTGTTCATATGCTCTACCAACAGCTCTATAATTGGCCCTGAGATTGTCAATACCTATTTCCAATCTAGGGTGATTCAATCAAACTCTTTCATATACAGTGACTTCAAAAACTGTTCCAATGTTCTGTAGTTTTCGAGTGTGTGTGGAATAGCAGTTGTAGGCATGGGAACTCTGCTTAGTGTTAGTGGGAACATGTGACATACAAACCCCTGGCTACCTGCTGACCTAATACTCATATGATTCGGCTCAGGGGCCATTGAGATACATCCATTTTAAAACAGGGACACCATTGGAATAGTTTTAGAGCTTTTGAAATAAATAGGGTATTTGATATATATCAGTACTTAGTGTATCCTCTTTTTGTTATAATATGAACATTTTCAAACTTTTTTGGATTTGTACTCTTTTCTTTTCCAGTCACGTGATCTATGCACGTGACCATGGTAACCCTCACATGACCAGGTCTAGAACTAATGATGTCATACCATGAGGTGACTGCACCTTTTTAATTTTCGTTCTTCTCACACAGCTCCGTTCATTTCCGTTATCTCGCTCTCATGACTGTGAGATCACTTAGTCTATTTATGGTAACCCCTTCCACGCATAGCATGGTCTGTGTGCGCGCATGTATAGTATATAAAGTAGTATTCTGCGACTGGTATTCCCAGTCTAATCCACTTTGTTCACCATGATAGTCATTGCCTTGGTCCTTTGGCCATTGTAGACTGTGTTGGATGGAAAGGACCCCCATACCCTCTATTTTGAGCCAGGAATCATGTATCCTGCGAGCATTGTCCGAGCCTTGTGAAGTAATCAGATGTTTCAGCGATAGGTCATAACACCTTTGGCTTTGAGTACTGCCTGAATCCTTCTAGGCATGCTCTCAATCAACTTCTAACACTCCTCAACTGATATCTTTTTCCAATCCTCCTGAATCCTATCCCACAACTCATGAATCCCACTAGAGGGCTTTTTATGAGCTGCAAGCCTCCTTTTCAGATAACCCCATAGATGCTCAATAGGATTTAGGTCAGGAGACTGTGCAGGCCACACCATAGTTCTAAAATCCTGCTCCTCTAGCCATCCCTTCACCTTTCTACAGGTATGCTTGGGATCATTGTCTTGCTGAAAGATGATGTCAAGAGGATTAAGACCATAATACTACAGAGTATTCAGCAGCTCATCCTTCAAAATCTGAAGGTAAAGGTCACCATCCATCCTACCATCAATCTTGGCAGCATAGCTAACTCCCTGCCAAGTCATACACCCCCACATCATCACAGAACCACCTCCAAACTTGACAGTTTCCTCTACCAACCTGTTATTGAGCCCTTCACTTGTCTTTTTCTACACCCATTTGTGTCCATTTGACCCTAGACGATTGATTTTGGTTTCATTAGACTATACTACCCTCTTCCAATCATCCATAGTCCAATCTTTATGGGCATAGGCAAAATCCAAACAGGCCTTGCGATGTCTAGGAGAAAGAAGAGGGCATTTGGACTTGACTACAGCCTTCATACCAGACTTTTTCAAGTGAAGGTGGACTGTGTTGGCAGATAGAGGCTGGTTGATGATATTGGAAAGTGTTTTGGTCACCTGAACAGCAGTCTCAGCTTTGCCAGAGATGA
Source organism: Boletus rubissimus (assembly GCA_038092795.1). Lineage (NCBI taxonomy): Eukaryota > Fungi > Basidiomycota > Agaricomycetes > Boletales > Boletaceae > Lanmaoa > Lanmaoa rubissima. The sequence continues at coordinate 11,869 of JBBPQZ010000352.1, forward strand.
TAAAACGCTGAGTATAATGAATATCTATGGGGGAAAGCTTGGATGAATGACCTCCAGAAAACTTTTGAAGATTGGAACGCTCCTTGAAATGAAGTCTGGAGATGGTGGCAATGCCTACACCAGTTCTGGATATAATAGAGTGAATAGAATGGCCAGAATCAAGCAGAGAGAGGATAATGCTCTTTTGAGTAGCAGAAAGAGATCTCATGATGGTAGTAGTTGAGAGCAAAGAAATGTGAGACTTATTTCAAGCTCAGACATTATATTTATATGTGTGTCTTTGTTTGTAGCACCAAATAACAACAGCTATCCCTTTGTTTTACTGAAATTTTATGAATCATATTAAAAGCTCTAAAACTGTTTCAATGGTGTCCCTGTTTTAAAATGGGTGTATCTCAGTGGCCCCTGAGCCAAATCACATGAGTATTAGGTCAGCAGGTAGCCAGGGGTTTGTACGTCACATGTTCCCACCAACACTAAGCAGGGTTCCCATGCCTACAATTGCTATTCCATACACACTCGAAAACTACAAAACATTGGAACAGTTTTTGGAGTCACTGTATGACAGTCTCAAGTGAGAACTCTCTGCTGAATGACAATGTTGTTGTGCAATGCTGGAAAGTTATAACACATGAGAGGGGTTTATAAATAGAAGAGATTTTTTGTTGTTTTTGTAGAAAATTAAGCACACTATTATTATACTTCAGTGCCACACTCAATTGAGATGCTCTTATGGAGGAAGCAAACAAACTACATAATATAGAAGATAAATTGAAAATGGGAGAATTAAAATCAGAATAAGAAAAAAAAAATTTTGTTTAGGCATGAAGAAACCTTCTACTTCTACATGCTGTGTCCTTTTAAAGCTTCTGCTGTGTGCTGCTTGGCTTTTACTTCAAACTTGTCTCAATAATATGCCTTGGCTTCATTCAAGACAAATTGTTGTGCAGCTGTTGCTACTACCAGTGCCATCATCAGGGGAATGGGGAGGGGATGAGAGACATAATGCTGTGCAACTTGTGCCTGGGAATAATCTGCCATAGGTATGTAAATACCTTGGTCATAGTCCTAGACTACTTGTTGCTGCTGCTGAGGAGGACAAGGTGGATGATAATATGAGTTCTTGGGACAGTCAGGCTTAATGTGCCCTGGGAGATTACAGAGGAAGCAAGTTCTCATGTCCTGCCTTGTGGGTGCAGCCTGCTGCACTTCTATCTCCATGGAGGTGCCACAACCTGGCTAAACTCCAGTTGCCATAAACTGCAGACATTGAGAGGTAGGGGGATTAGAAGAAGGTGGATATTGATAACAATCCTAAGGTAATGGAACGAAACGGGAATTTTGTGGAGGACCATGCTTTACCACCATTTGCTTGTAGGCTCTACCAATGGCCCTATAATTGGACTTGAGGTCATTGATGCCTCGTTCTACTTCAGAATAATTCATTCTAATCCTTTTGTAGATGCAGTAGTCAATTATCTTTTTGAGGAGCATGATGGAATGGTAGTCCTTGATATTGGCCTCATTTTGAAGAACCTTGAATTTTTGTAGGAAGAGATCAATCAGGTGCCTGTTTTGTCAAAGGCCTTCTAATTTCTGGAGAGACTCATGGAAAAGTACATCAATTTGGAAGTACTTCTTAATTTCTTTTTGAAGCTTGAACCAACTAGGCCAAGCAGAGTCTTTTTTGGTACCTGTTACAATGTCCTGGGCCTTTTTTACCTTGGTGTCCTTATCATTGAGATACTTCTCTAATGTAATTTGGGTGAACCCATCCGCCTTTTTCTTGAAGCAAAAGAGAATCATAATACAATGTAATTTGTTGGACTTCCATGTTTGTGCATCAATCCATAGCCACAGCTTCACCCACCAAAGACAGAAGGTGGCATGATCACCATTCCATTTTTCAGAATTGGCAATCTTCTTGGTAATGTTAGACTTTTCCTTGTCTACGTTTAGCACAGCGAGTCTTGTGACAAGATTGTCTAAGTCCACTGAGGTCAACATATTTGACTATTGGTTTGAAATAGCAGGTAGGGTGGAGGTAAGAGCAGAAGATGGAATCTCCATACAGTAGTACTCAAAAGAGAAGGAGTGGAATTTGGTTCTTTGTTTGTCATGAGAAGGCCAATAGACCTTGTGGATATGAAATTAGGATGGAATCTTGACTGTCTTTTTTCAGTTGCTTACTGTGTGAACTATTCCAACCATATTCTGGGTAACCTACAAACTTGCTGATGTAAAAAATATTTCTTTAAACAAAGGTAATATCTTCTTCTCCATATACAAATCCTAAGGTGGCTGCAGTGATCTAAACTATAATCCAGTACAAGAGAATGCATGGGGGGAACTGGAAATGCCTGGCTATGGCGACAGAAATACTATTCATGTTAGATATGACATTACAAATGTTTACATGAACCTGCCTACACTGGCATAGTAGGAGATGGACAGCTAGGCACTCAGCTGATGATGAGGGCTAGTGCTCTATGCCTGATAGCAACATTATCTGTATTTAGACAGCAGATAACTATATAAGATACCATGGAACAAGTGCTAGTCTCACTGCCATCAAGTAACAGTAACTCTTGTTTTCTTAGCTTTGGAATCCAAGCATTGTGTATGATAGTCTAATCCAAGTGTTATGAACCTATTGTGAATCACAAGAATCACAAGGCTCAGTGCTGCCTTGCAGGCTATACAAATTCTGGCTCAATAGTAAGGAAGAGGGTGAGGGTCTTCTCTAGTCAACTTAGTCTACAATGGCCAAATGATCAAGGCAATAACTATAAGAGGTAACCAAAATGGATTAGACTGGGGATTCCAGTTGCAAAGTGCTACTTTATATACTGTACAGGTGTGCGCACAGACCATGCTATGTGTGAGAGGGATTACATAAATAGACTGATGAAAGAAGTAATTGTGAGAGAAAGACAACAAAAATTAATGGGGCTGTGTGAGAAGAGTGGAAATTAAAGAGGTGTGGTTACCATGAGGTATAACATCATTAGCTCTAGACCTAGTCATGTGCACAGATCATGTGACTGAGAAAAGAAAATTGTAAGTCTGAAAAGTTTGAAAATATTCATATTATAACAAATGTGGACTCTGCCCTAGAAGAGTATAAAGCCCTGTTCCCCTCTATCTTCTCCTCTTTTTCCCAGAACTAACATGGCCATTAAATTCATCCCCACAGCAGAAATTCCCCACTTGATCCTTTTTATTGCATAAATTTACAAATGCTACCAAGTACCACCTCACAACACTTTCCCACTTGCCATTTCATCTCCTCCTTACGAGAACAAGATCCTATTCTCCGAGGATCATAATGCCCCCTCTCCTCCATTTCCTTCTTCTTCTAATTTTGAATGTTCTTTCCCACTTATTCCCTATGATAGTTCTTCTCTTGTTGGCGCTGCTACACAATGTCCTCCAACTTCTCCTGTAGAGTGTGTAGATAGCTCTTGCCATGTTGCTAACCAAGCCCCCCTTTCCATAGATGTCCCAACCACTGTGTATTGCCTCAGTGATGATCCTCCTACCATCTTTGAGATCCATGAGCTCACTAAGCTCATTACTGACCCTGGTCTCACAACCACCATAGACTATTACCTAAATTCAACATCTCTCCTCTACACGTTATACAACATCTACCTCACCAATCTAAACATCATTGCCCTCACCCACATTCCCACCACCAATGCTAATTGATCTTATATCATGCAGTTCATCTACCAGGATGCCATGCAGGTACAATTTTGCCTCTTAATTGCCCTTTATCAACTGGGTATGTTAACCCTCCTGCGTGACCTATGTTGTTACCTCCTTGCAATGGCCACCCAAACTTGTCTCCTCACCTGGTGTCTTTTTTGTAGGCAAATGCAATGAAACTAAAACAAAGTTCTCTAGACTTATGCCTTACCTACCCACAGATATTACACTATAAGCTAGGAATAAATACCTCCTAGATGAATTCAGTGATAAACTTAGTGTGGACAGTATGTGGTTTGTTCACCAATTCTCTACAAATGTATATGAACTGGAGTAATTGAAATGGCTTCAACTGATGGTCTGGTTAGTAATTTGATCTTCTAGTGGTCACGCACTAGAGTTTGGAGCTAGACAACAATAGGTTGCTAGACTACGGTGTTGTTGCACTTATTTGTGCAAGAGATATGTTGGCTAAACTTGAAGAAGTTGCCAAGAGTTGGTTTGCTAGTATCTGTTGGTGTTAGTAACCAAGAAATTGCAAGAATATAAAGATGTTAGCAGTGATCTGTAGATATGCTAAGATATAGAGGTGTAGATATGTTCCAGGCTTTGCTGGAATTCAGACTAGGCTTCATTTAGTTCACTCAGAAAGGTTTTATTAACTCAATCTTTATTGTGCAACTAAGAAGATGAAATTTCAGGTCAGGCAAGACTAGCACTTATCCCTTTAGGTGGCTTAGTCAGCTGATATAGCAGATATGCTTAGATGCTAGTAGTCTAGGCTGTTGGAGATCTATTCCCTTTAGTTGCCCTATGAAGGGTTTTCTCCCTAAAGGTGTCCTATTTCACTTGTCTCTTCTTGGATACAAGTCTTTTGCTCCTAACAAACTATCTAGTAGTACTAAAGCTATGAAATTGTCATGCACTAGGCCCTCTGTGTGTTACTTGTGGAGGGAACTCCTAAATGGGGTAAGAAAGTCTTTATAAGAGAGGACTCCTCTATGAGATCAAATCTCTGTGGATAAGAATCTGCTTTTTGTGGCCTGAAAGGCTCTCCTTATATAGATATTTACAGTGGCTGTGCTAGGCTGTGCTAGCTTACAAATCGCTTACAAATGCCAAGAGAATGCTAAGTAATTAGCTGTCAATTGCCAAAAAATATATAAATGGCTTATTTTGATTGGATAAGCTCTGACTTGGTAGGCTTGGCACTGACTGATGCTGACTTATGCATTACAAATCAGGGGTAGTCTATTTTTAGCTCATGACTCATGCTGACTCATGCTAAGCTGAGCTGAATTTAGTACACTTTTTGGTAGTCATGGATGCTAATGTTCACTATTGTTAAGACCGGGTCAACTCCGGTACGAACTCCGGAACTCTGGAGTTATGTCTGAGGGAAGGGAATGGGACTTCGGCTTCACCGTATGTGGTGCGCCCTTGTCAGAGTCCGGTGTCCCGGATTTGCAGAGATGGTCGGAGGTGAGTCGGAGTTTGACCAAGGGTTGGGAACAACCTGAAGTCGATCAGAGAAAGGTCGGAGAAGAGTCGTCAAGACTCAGACAGAAGTTAACGGAGGTGGAGGTGAGTCTAAGATGATATTCGAACTGGAGTACAAGCCCTATTGGTATGACTTTATATACGAAGTAGAAACAGGAGACGGAGTAGTAAAGTCCAGGGGTCCAAGTATTTTCGAGGGGAAGAGTATTTTCTAGGGTAAGTAACAAGACGGAGGAATGTAGCCGAAAGGGTCAGCGGGTTACTACGACAAAGTCAGGGAAGACGGAGATGACAGGGTACAGGGTAGACGGAAGTGAAAAGGAATTGGAAATACACTATACAGGATATATGAAACGGAGAGACAACTCTGGAGGT
>JBBPQZ010000353.1:0-17431 GCA_038092795.1 Boletus rubissimus
TGCAGCAAATAAATCATGGGCTCGCACGCTACGCCGTCCCGAAATGATGTGCGTCGGCGCTGGTGACAACACTGACAAGACATGAGGAATCTGTCGCCGGATCCGGAGACCAGTCTTGTTGTTGACTCGAACAAGTTATGTTAGTCAGCTACGGGATCTACCGAGGAATGACCAATGTTAAATGATGAATTGATGCATTGATTGTGTAGGTGCACGTTTGTCATTTTTCGAGTCTTGCTACGTCCCTGGACCATTTAATGGCATATTTTGCAAGGCCTCAGCCATCCAACTCGGCTGTCAAGATCGTTAATCCAGCGGAGCAGTCAGACGACCCAAAACCTCTACCCAAGAGGGGTATGTGCACGCCCTTCTCGCCCGTTCTCATCCAAACCTCCTTTGGCAACAGAATCGCCCCAGCGCCAGTGCAGAAACATACTCATTTATGGGTAATACCCTATCTCATGTCTGTGCTTCAGCTATTGATATACTGTGTCAGCTCATGTAGGTTTCAAGATAAAGGCTGTATCTATTACCACCCCCCGGTATGAAGTTCGGCTCTCTTATTTTTACGCTAACATTACCTCTAGTCGGATAACTCCACCAATGCGTGAGCGACACCATCTCTAAACGTGTTTGACGCATACCAAGTCTTTGCAGAGCATGTCTAGATTCTCCAGTACCTGCCACCTTGACTGCTCAGGCAGTCAACGCTCCCGTCTTTGTACCCAAGACCAGTTTCAACCCTGTTGCAGCTGCATCTCCGACCACATCTCATTCACTCTCTCCCTCGTGAGCTCCACGTCATCTACCGCCGTGCTTTCTATGAACGTGTGACTAGTTCGTCCCCCAGTCCCTACTACTTGAATCATGACGAATACGAGTTGTATACGCAAAAGCAATCGACTAATGGTTCTGACGAGCAAGATGAAGTAAACGAATATCAACAGGTGGAGCATCCACTTACGTACTTATCAGATCATGTCGGTTCCTGGTTTCTGCCTCATAGATCACAGGCTTAATTTTCGATCGTAGATGAACCAGGCTGATTTCGATGACACTGTTACGTCCTTAGGCAGCTTTTATCAGCCTCCTCAACCACCCTATGTGCAACAACCTGTCAGTTGTACACTTGTATTTGGACAGCGACGATTACGTTTACTTACACATACATCGATCTAGCTCGACTATCATCTCTACACTAGGCCGATTCCCGATGCATTCATTCCGTCGCACTTCATGTCCGACAACGTCCGTGAAGAGCTTCAAAAGCGTTCAGAGGCTGCTCACTCAATCCCATTTCCGCCCTATAACATCCCTGACGAGCTCCAAGGCTATCATTCACTCGTTCCACTCGAGCAAACACCGTCTGACCGGCGGAAATTTTTCAACTGGTTCTCAACAGTATACCGCGCGACGAATGCCAATGACGGGGTGGCTTATGCTTTGCGGCGAGTCGAGAGTGTGTTCTCTTTGGCGAAAGGGATAATCAAAATCAACTAACCCGTGCAGATTTCAGACTCACACACCAGGTTGCGTTCGGCGCGATTGAAGCCTGGTCTCGAGTTCAGCATCCCAATGTCGTTAGGGTACGGGAAGCGTTCACAACACGTGCCTTCAGCGATAATTGTCTGTGTTTAATTCCATCTGCACTTCTACTGTTTTGATGCCTGTCTGATTCGTAGCTCTTGTGGTATCGTATGACTATCATCCCAACTCGCAAACGTTATACGATCTGTACTTGCGCCCCAAGCAGTCTATGTTTTCACAGGGTAGGTTCGGAGGAGCAACAAATGTTGTCATTCCTGAAACCACGCTGTGGTCATACATCATCCAAATTGCAAGTGCGATGCAAGCGGCTCACGAAGCGGGGCTGGCAGTTCGCATGGTGGACTCAACAAAGATTCTGCTGACAGGAAAGAATCGGTAGATTTTGACTGCTTTTACTTCTCACCTGTTGGTCGCTAACATCGCGTCAGCCTACGGATCAGTTCATGCGGTATTGTTGACGTGCTCATGTATGACACACGGCAGGATGTTACTCTTGTTCAACAAGAAGACATGGTCATGTTCGGGCGGCTAGTTTTTGCGTTATGTTGTGGCAACCTTGCAGCGATTAATACGCTGCCGAAAGCGTTGGACACAATGGGAAGGATGTATTCTGCGGATGTCAAGACGTTGGCGTTGTACCTTATCTCCAAGCCTGGTTCGCACAAGGTAAGCCTGTGCCTTTCTCGAGGACCAAGTTGATTCCAACGGCGGATCATTTCGTGGGAACAGAGTGTTGCCCAGGTCATTGAAATGATCGGTAAGAATCGGTTGCTCCGTGAGATGGATGAGGTCCAAATGTAGGTGTTTGAGTTACATGCTGGGAACTGTATTTTGACTTCTCACTCGGCTATAGCAGCACCGACAGACTCGAGAATGAGCTCGCCAGCGAGCTTGAGAATGGTCGTCTGGTTCGTTTGCTGTGTAAATTTGGGTTCATCAATGAGCGGCCAGAGTGCGTGCCTTTGCCGTTCACGACTTCGCGACGTGCTGCTCAGTTTGACTGTTAGATTTGCTCGTGAACCACGTTGGTCCGAAACAGGAGACAGGTATATCATCAAGTTGTTCCGTGACTACGTGTTTCACCAAGTGGACGAGAACGGAAACCCTGTCGTCAATCTGTCACACGTTCTCGCTTGCCTGAACAAGGTTAGTACCGAGGAAATTTATGCGTTGGGTACACAAGATCATGCTCGTATAGCTCGACAGTGGAACCGACGAACGCATCATGCTGGTCTCCCGAGACGAACAAAGCTGTCTAGTTGTGAGCTACAAGGAGGTCAAGTCTTGCATTGATGCTGCCTTTAGGTGTGTCCACGCTGGTTGCTGACCGAGGTGATATTTACTCACTCTATGTGTTACAGTGATCTGTCCAAGGGTTCGCGCTAAAGACAAGGTTTATGGATAAAATAGGTAGAACTTCGAAAAAGACGCGAAAAATATATTAAAATTTGTTGTCTCTGGACTTTGTTGGCCGGTGTCTATTGAGCAGTGTGAGTGTGAAAGGTTTCGGTGCAAGCGTCAAGCCGATCATGTGAATATGAATGTGAATGGGAGTTGCACTGCTTCCCCTCCTTGCACTACTACCAGTGATGCCATCATCTCCCCGCCTGCCAGTCCTCCCCCTCCCCCACCCCCACCTCCTCCTCCCCACCGCAAGACTCACAATCCCAATCTCGAGGACACTTGCAGACAATCTACTTGCCATTCTCGATGACTCTGACGTTGGCCAGCCTATACTCGCAGCTATCCCAGTCTCGGTTCCCTTGGAGCCCACAAACAGTGATATAGCCACGGTACCACATGCACCTCCACCCACCCACGGCGTTGCTGCCCGTGTCGTCCGTGTCGTCCGTGCCCGCACCGTGGTTTCGCCTGCCCCTCGTCATCCCTACCTCCTCTATCTTCATGGCTTGACCCGCATTCGCCTTTTCCAGCCTCTCGATTTGGACCCCTCCACTCTCGAATCTCTCCCACAGCATGCGGTCGCCTACCCCCCCGCCGACACGGTGCCCTCCCGTGAGACTGTCGAGGCGTTTAAAGATGCCGCCCTCAGGTTGCTCGACCGGCTTGCCAAGGATTCTGTCCAGGCTCAGAGGAAAGACGACTGGCTCAAGGTCGCCTCCATGGTCGAGGAAATATCGGACCAACGCGCTGCATGGATGGCGGACGTCCTCGTCACCGCCATCTCCGGACAATACGCTGACAAACTTGGTGAGTCTGGATCCTCTTCGTTATTTATTTATTTATTTCTCAAAACAACCGATGTCACATGGCAAATGTCCCGCTAACCCCGATTCTGTGTGGATAGATTTTCTCGCAGCAACCGAGGTCGAGGACCGTCTTCGCCGTGCGACTGAGCTCTTTATAAAGCAACTGTCTATCTCCGAGGTCTCAAAGAAGATTGCCAGCGCTGTCGACGAATCGCTTTCTCGCCAACAAAAGGAGTATTTCCTCCGTCAGCAACTCGCAGCGATCCAACGCGAGCTCCATAGCTTGCATAACACGACCCCCGGACAAATCGGCAGCCCTGGTGAGACCGGTTTTGGAACGGGAAACTCGGGTAGTGAATTGGACGAGGACGAACAGGCAGATGCGGATGACCTTGCGGACCTTCGGAAGAAGATCGAAGCCCTAGATGCCGGTAGTGAGGAGAGAAAGGTTGGTGTTAGGGAGTGGAGGAGATTGAAACGTATCCCCCAGGGTAGTGTCGAGAACGGTGTCATCAGAACATATGTGAGACTCTGCTGTACGCAGGGGGTTGCAGATGCTGACTCGAGGTCTAGCTCGAATGGTTGACGAGTATCCCGTGGCCGTCTGCACTGGCTTCTCAGACAACTGCGCAGGACGCACTCATGGATTCAGGGTTCTTGTCCAAGGCCCGGTAAGTCATTGCCCAGTGCAACCTCATTCCCCCTTGTAGTGTTGCTGCTGTTACTAATAAATAAATTCACAGCGCTCAGCTCGACGCTGACCACTATGGTCTCGAGCAAATTAAACGCCGCCTAATAGAATTTCTTGCAGTTGTCCGATTGCACGCAATTGCCGATGAAGCCACTTTGTCATCCTCAATCACGGCAGTTGAAGAGTCCGTGCATAGATCAGCCAAGGCGTCAATAGATTGGTCTAATCCGGACCGTGCGCTGGTCCCTGTTTCTAACGGAAGTGCTGTCTCGCGACAAAGTTCGACTCCTTTGGACCAACCTAAAGCATCGTCACCGAAGAGAAAGAAGAGTGTGAAAGGTCCAATATTATTGTAAGGGGCAATGGTTATTCGAACGTCGAACGTTGAATCGAATCACTGAACCTGTAGGTTTGTTGGCCCACCTGGAACAGGAAAGACCTCACTCGGTCAGTCAATCGCAAAAGCTCTGGATCGACCCTTTCAACGGATATCCCTCGGTGGTGTGCGTGACGAGGCTGAGATTAGGTAGTTATTTTTGCTTTTAGATCATAAAGACTGAGGAACTCAGGTAAAGCCATATACAGGGGACATCGAAGAACATACGTTGCATCGGGCCCTGGTATGATCGTTCAAGCGCTTCGAAAAGCTGGGAGGAGTGATCCTGTCATATTACTGTGCGTCCTTTCCTCGTGATAAACCGCTTGGAATGTAGACCTAGCGTTTTTGCAAAGCGATGAAATCGACAAAGTCGGCCATAGCAACTTCCACGGTGATCCATCGGCTGCTTTGTTGGAGGTACTTGATCCCGAGCAGAACCACACGTTCAATGCAAGTATAAGTCGTTGTGATGTTATGGGGATAGTCACTTATCAACAACCTTCAGGACCACTATATCAACGTCCCCGTCGATCTCAGCCAAGTGCTCTTCATCTGCACCTCAAACACGCTCGAGACGATATCTGCTCCACTGCTAGACCGATGTGAAGTCGTCGAGTTGTCTGGCTATACCTACGACGAGAAGATGCACATTGCACGACGGTTCCTCCTACCCAAACAAATCCACGCAAATGGATTGTCGCCATCCCAGTTCCAGCTCACGGACGATGCCCTGCTCCATATTGCCACGACGTATACTCGTGAAGCAGGCGTGCGAAGTCTTGAGCGCGCGATCGGAGCAGTTGTCAGATTCAAAGCTGTGGAGTGGGCAGAGTACCTGGATGCTGGCGCAAGCGAAGGGGAGAACCACAAGGAGTGGCACGGTGTCGTCGAGGAAAACGAGCTGGAGAGGATCCTTGGGGTACCCCGGTGGGACGGCGAAGAACGAGAACGGGAAGAGAAACGTGGCGTCGTTTACGGGCTCGTTGTCACTGGCATGGGCGAAGGAGGGATCATGCCTGTTGAGAGCACGGCTCTTCCTGGTGCTGGTAGATTGAAGCTGACAGGCAGTTTGGGGGACGTCATCAAGGAGAGCGGGGAGATTGCCCTGAGCTGGGTCAAGTCCCATGCATTCGAACTTGGGATCACGGCTGGGCGGGGCATCGACCCTCTCAAGGTCCCAGACGCTATTGATATTCATCTTCATCTTCCAGCGGGAGCTCAGAAGAAGGATGGTCCAAGTGCAGGTATTGCGATGGTAAGCAAATTTCTGCCTTGAGCACTTTCTGCACTCACGGTGTTTCAGACATGTGCTTTCGTATCGTTGCTCAGTGGTGCAACAGTTCCAAAGGACGTTGCAATGACGGGCGAGGTTTGTAGTCACGGAGCTTCGCATGTCGATATACCATTTAAATTTCTGGCAGATCACGCTCCGCGGGCGAGTGACGCCCGTTGGCGGAATTCGGATGAAAGTCCTCGGTGCACACCGGGCACAAATTCGCAAGGTCATTCTTCCGTTGGCAAACAGAAAGGATGTCGAACACGACGTTTCCCCCGAAATACGACGCGAGATGCAATTCTGTTTCGTCCGGACGATTGACGAGGCGCTCGAAGCCGCGTTCGGGCAGGGAACGTTGGGCTGGAGGAGAGAGGCTGTCATGCTAGAGAGTAGACTGTAGCTTGGTGTATAATTTCAAATTGTTTTTACTTTTGTACTTCCCCAGACGCACTGCAACCTGAGCAACGCATGCTGGATACAATCGACGACGTCGTGTTTCACTAAATCGCCATGAAAATGAGACTGATGCTGGACTGAGTGATTAATTAAGATGCACTGCCAGAACATAGAATCAGTTGGTAGGAGATACACGGTTGATCGACAAAGACAGATGTTGGCAACAAGGTGGGTGAGCACTCGCTGAATCCGATAGTTACTTGGTTGTTCGAGCAAAAGAAAGAGAAGAGAGAAACTAAATTTACCAAAACCACAGGCTACCGTCTTCTATTACATGCGAATGCAAAAAATGAAATGGGGAATGATATGCTGTGCCTCCTTCAGATGGCGATTGACGGGAACGTAACACTTGGATCCGGATTCGAGATTCGGAAACAAAGAGATGCCAAAGCTAATTAGTTCGCTTGCACTGGTGAGATATAGAGAGAGTGAATCTGAAAGCATCCAACAGGTCGAGAGATGCGCCCGTTGTAATTCTATGCAGTCGCGCGTTTGATCATCTAGATGGAAAAAAACAGTCTGAGGGGGTGGTGTTTTTATGGGTGTAAATCGATCTCACCTCACGGGCCCAACGCAGAGTCTTTTTCGTTTCTTGCGACATTCCACGCTTGTTCCGTAGGTCTGATGCTATCCATTCGGAAAGCAGGAGTTGTTTGAGCTGACCGTTGGGGAAGCAGTCCGCGATGTCACCCAAGAGGCCGAAACACAACTTGACAGTGGTTTCCGACCGCTCATCATCGGCCAGGCACCGTTGAATGAGCTCTAGGATATTCGATGAGTGAGGAAGTAACAATTGAACTGGGGAAGGTGTCTGTAAGCGAAGGAAGAACAAAAAAAGCGGCGGCATACCCTTGTCAGTGTTCTTGAGGCCAGTGACAACCCCCGTATAAGCTTCCATAATCCCCTCGCGCAGTTGGGTCACGTAGTCAACTAGATCAAAATCAAGCTATCGAGCTATGGAGTAAGCAGACACGATCAAGAAGATGAAGCAGCAAAGCTTACAGGGTTGGGCTGAAGAGCACCAGCCTGTCTCAGCACACCCATCGTGGTGTCGACATAGGGCTCAAAGGCAACATTAATCGCGAGTGCAATGTCACCAAAGCACGACAGTATGGAGATCTTGACGTTGCGATTCAAAACGTCGCTCTGGAGATTCTCCAGCAGGACATTCATGAATGCACCGGCATACTGTGCGCTCTGATCACCTAACGCACGTGAGATATCACCAATGATGCCGACAGCAACCATGCACAATTGGGTATCTTCGTGCGCCTTGAGAGCGGTGTATAGGTATGGCAGAAACGCCTGGATATATGGCGAGAAGCCTCCCTCGAGAGCTACAGTGACAAACAGCATTAGGAGAGTACCCAGTGATGAAGGATAGATGGCGCTTGCCAGATGCTAATGACCCAACAACCAAGAATGCGTCTTCGAGAACAGTCGACGTCTTTCCAGCCGCCCGGATGAGTTCGAGGATGATAGTCATGATGCGATCTGCCATGGGTTGAATACCGTCATTCAGTCGGCGAACGACACTCTATAAACGGGTCGGTTCAAACCCTCTATGACAGTGGTAAAGGACGGCTCACAATCACAACACTACACAGGTTGCTTTGCAGCTCGTTCCAGTTGTTGCGGTCATCGACACCAACAATTTGGTTCTGTGACACCCGATAAGACCACCGTGAGACAGAAAAAAGATACCACAGACCTGCAACCCCAGTAATTGCTCCATACGGACGAGGATGGTGATCAAAGTATTTTGAACGACTGCGATGACATCAGCACTTGCATGGGTGACATAGGAAGTAATAGCCTCGTAGGCGGAAGTTCGGAAATTGGCCTCGTTCGTTGTCCTAAAGGTAATCATAAAGGTCAGGAATACTGCCTCAGCCCGAGAGCGCTCACGTCTCTGTGACACGAAGGAGGGCATTGACAATACCCTCGTAATACGGCGACAGGTGGCCAGTTTGCGACGACTCATTTTCGTCCTCGAGATACCCGAGCTGATCGGCAAGGTTCATCAAAGCCCAACAGCAGTTGGTCACAATCCGGGGGTTATCCTGCAGACCAGTCACGAGTGCGGATACCAAAGGATGGAGGTGAACATCAGGCTTGATTGTGATGATCAACAAGTCACAGATGCGTCCGAGCGTCCATGCATTCGTGTCCTTGACATGTATATTGGAGTCATTCATCATTCCGATCAAAAGAGGGAGAGCCTGGTTGACGAGGGGCATGAGCACGGTGGGATCGGGACCATCGAGGATTGAACCAAATGTCATGACAGCAGCTTCGCGTTGATGCCAATCTTGTGACTTGATATGAGCCTCAATGAAAGGAATTACGGCTGGGACAATGGGATCCGCGACTGCCTGTGCCATGAAGCTCAAGCATGTGCCTGCAGACATGGAAATATTCCACTCGTCCTCGTCGGCGTCTTCTTCCTGACGCGTAAGAAGAGACAGAAGCACAGGGATCACTTCAGGTAACGCAACCTTTGCGAAAAATTTCGACTCAACCTCTGGCGGTTCGCCGTAGTCCGCAGCCTGAGGAAGGAAATGAGCGGCGTAACCCGGAACAGGAAAACACGATTACCTCCCGTGCTTCTTGAGCAAGCTCGATTTCTTCTTCGCAAACAGTTGTCCAGAACTCGACGGCCTGCAGTGCTACGCGTTCATCGTTATGTTTCATACCCATGACTGTCAGCTGGAAGTAAAGGGTCGACACATAAGAAGGTCAAGTAGTTGATGAGCACACACCCCAAACAGTGCCTGTTCCATGTAGAACGCCATTTTGTCATAATAAAGGGCCATTATCTTCACTAGACACTCGAATGCACCAACTTGAACAGCCACCGAAGGATTCTGGGTAGCTTCGCACACGACTTGCATTATGTAGTTACGTTCGCCCTATCAAACTCTTAAGCGATAGCAGTTGGTGTATTTCACATGACACACCTCACGCTCGAAGTTCTCGCGGACGAACTCGAGAGAGTTGTACAACGCATGCACAGCAGCCAATTGAACATCCGAGGAGGGCTCGTCCTTGCGAGCCCCATGGATCACGGCGGTCAGGATCTCGTTTGATCGCAGACTCAATATCTCGGGTTTCTGGAAGAACGGTGAGACGATAAGGCAATTATCAGCCAAATGACGCACAATCGACTCGCAGATGTAACCGATGGTCTGCAGCGTAGCGATCTTGAGATTTGCGTTGGCAGAGTTGTTCACAAAGCCGAGAAGTAACTCGATAAGATCTGGCCATTGATCGTGTGGGAGTTCTACTGTTGCAATCGCGGCAACCACCTGAGCGGCGAAAGAGCCTGCCTTGGCGATGGGGGAAGCAAGAGTGACGAGTGTTTCTTGTTTGATCTTGTTCTTGGCAACAGCGTCGAATGCCAGCCATCTGTTTGCGGACTCGGTTTTCCTCGTAGCCTCCTGGATAACATGTGTAAGACACTGGAAGGGAGGGAGACGACGCGTTTACGTACACGAGCAGACAATGCGTTCTTGAGAGCGAGACCTGCAGCATTGCGGATATGTAGTTGTGAGCTCTCATTGGCAAGCTCCGTGGAAAGCATGGCCATATACGCTGGCTGGATCGGCGAGTCAATGGGAGGTCCTATGATACGAGCGGAGACATACATAGTTCTCTCTCGAGGCATTCTCTAGTTGCTGGGTAGCATTCTGACGCGTATTCGCGTCTGTTGATCGAGGAGAAGGTGAGTATATCGGCTTGCTCGCCGTCTAGTGCATGTAAATGAGTGGCGTACCAGGAGACAGGGTATTTGCTAGGAGTTCGCTGGCGTTCATGATCAGGACTTGATGGTGCGTAGAGGTCGTCGTCGATGAGCGAATAGACAGAAATGTCTGTAGTCAAAAGGCGGTGGGAGCGTACGTCTGTTTTAATATTTTTTAACGTGCTGTTCTTTGTTTTTTTCCGTTGACGAGCTTTCTCGGTGGGCTGAGGGAGGACAAGGACAAGACGCGCGGCAAGCGGCTGTTCAAAAATTATCATCTGGCCCCAGGCAACGACCACGACCTCTCCTACACCCCATAACACGTCAATCCACACCAAATCGTAGGTAATTCACATATCCCTGATCCGATATCTGTAGGTAATTCATGTACCCGCAGCTTCTCATCCACACATTGATCTAATGGCAGATCGGGTCTGTACTACTTTTCCTGCACCTAATCCTTCCCTCACCCTTCACAGGTTCGTGGTGCTGTACGAGGTGGTCGTGGTGCTCCTGCCTTTCGAGGTGCAAAACCACCTCTAGCTAGTGCCGAAGCAAAGTAAGCGTTCCACCACCCACCAGCCATTCATGTTGATAAGACTCAAGTAAGAGCAAGCGCGAAGCCATCCTTGACCTCTCAAAGTATGTGAACGAGAGGATACGTGTCAAGTTTACCGGTGGGCGTGAGGGTACGCTCACTATATCGTCCTTGCTATGATGCACACTGACCCACCCCTGATAGTCACAGGCATCTTGAAGGGATACGACCAATTACTCAACCTTGTGCTTGACGAGGTCGAGGAGGAGCTCCAAGGTATCTAAGTCTCCGTTCCGATCCTCGCGATCTGATGTCCTCTGTTACATCGCCAATCAGAACCCGAACCTCATATACGTATGCTCGGGTTAGTTGTCCTCCGTGGACCAACCATCACGCTATTGAGCCCCGTTGATGGCTCTGAAGAGATTGCAAATCCTTTTATCGCGCAAGAATGACGTTGTCGCGGTCTCCTCCTGTCATCATCTTTTTCCGATCGCCAAGTCCAGATCCAAAAGTGAGAGTAGAAATGTGCGTGCATTGCGCCCGCTGCGGTAGCAGGAAGATTCTGGCCACGATGTATTTGAATCCTGTAGTAGAGTGGTTACATGAAGCGTTTCGAGCGCAAAGGGTTGTGTAAAAGCTACAGTGTACATAACATCGTGGCAAAAACTCCCTTCTAGCTTGAGGGTGTTGTGGCTTCTTGACTCACGGTATGCCAACTAATAACACACTGTATCTCGTGAAGAGGAATGGTAATTTCAAGTGCTCGATCATCTATCCCTACCAGTTCCAGGAGCGACTGCACACCAGTTTGGGTCATCGGAGTGGCGTTACACTTCGTCGTGATCCCGCAAGACTCAGAGAGCCGGGAATCGTGTGCGGCTGCCCCAGATTCGTGGGTGGTTTCAATCCTGACTGACTTCCTAATGTGACAGGTATTTGCATTGGCGGCTGAGGCGATGTGTAACGCAGGGGCTCCTCGTGTGTCGTCGGCGAGGATGGTGACATGGAGGTCGAGGATGGTGTGGAGGGACAATTGACGTATGAGGCTGGGTAGGGATAAGAGGCCAAGTTCAAGTTCATCTCCATACCTCCAGGTATTTGGTGGTTGTTCGTTCCCAAGGGGGATTGAGAAGGTGACCTTGACTTCATCCTCCCATTTGAAATATCGAGGTGACGTTGGGCAAGCTGTGCGAAGGAAGATGACGAAGATGACCGAGAGTTGGACCTGGAAAAGTGTTCGGGATGGGGTGTGGTCGTGACAACCGACGGGACATGCCTATGTTGAAAGGATATGTGCGCGTACGCCAACAATGGGGAATCCGCAGTCCCGGTCATCGCCGATTTTCCGTGACCAGAGATGCCACGGTCAGATAGGTGTATGGCCGATAAATCATGCTCGAGAGACGGAGGTACAGTCTCCCCGAGCTCGTTTGTACGAAGATGATATGATGACATAGATGATAATTGAGATCCAGATGTAGGGTATGTACTGAGTGTGACATTGACAGCGTGCTCTTGCTTGTTGGGAAATGGTTGCGAGACGCGAGATCGCGCCGCAGTAGTTTCATAGAATACAGTAGATGTGTCAGGGGCCTGAGGAGGAATTTGAACATGAAGATGATGCGGACGCGTGGATAGTGAAGTTTGAAAGAGAGCAGGAGCAGGATATGTGATCGATGGCCATGAGAAACGATTAGCCGCTTTCCGGCTCGGAGGTCCAGACAGGGAGCGCCGGATAAGATCGGCTCTCTGTGAAATTGTCTCAGATTCCCGGTCGGTAATGGGACGAATATTTCGATCATCTGGTGGATTTGCGAGTCTTGATGCTAACCTGCCTCTAGAGCTAAAAGGCTGAGTGACCATTGTCACCGGTATAGAAGGGGGTTCGCCCAAGGATCCCTCGTTAAAGGATCGGGCAGATTGAAGGTCATCAGATCCAGCAACTTCCGAGCGACTCTCCTCGTCGTTTAGAATCTCAAGGCTATCACCCGATGCAGTTGATGCAGCGCACTCTCTGGCGAAAGTCGAAGCTGTCGCCAGCGCAATGCCTTGATCAAGCTGGTCCTGGAATATTGCGTGATGTTCAGGGGACGCTTCGAGAGGAGGAGGGCTAGTCCATTGGCTTCGCTTAGGAGCCATATGTTCAGGCATGCGGTGCTCTGCAGTACTTCGTCTTCCGGGCTCGAAGAACATCGGTTTGGGGGAATGACGCTCCGAGGATACACCCCTTGATTGCATTGGACTGGTGCCAGCACTGAAGGGACCCTGTGACGGAACTGACAAACGAGGAGGTACGAAAAGTGAAGGGGGAGGAGCCGGAGACGCGCCACCAGCTTTCTCCTCACAGAGCTGGGACAGCGCCAGAATTGCACGCGGCCGCATTGCCAGAATCCGAGACGCGCGCATGAATTCGCCGCGTATCTGTCAGGTAAGATAAATATGATTCCAGTATAGGTTGAGACTCCAGCTACCTGGTATAATCCTTCCTTGGTAACACATCGCGCGACATTGAAATCAGTCTCAAAGGGATCCTGGATAGAAATGGATACATTGCATGAAGCGGTAGGGACTGACGACTCACCTCTATGCAAAAACGGTTTCGTTCCCTAGCATCATTGAACTTGGAATTCGAAAGCTGATGTGAACAGTAAGCACCTGAAGGCTTAGTGAGAATATTCCGACATACGTCATTTTGCCATCCTTTGCTGTCCTTCTTGAGCAATCCAGCACGTATTGAAGCAACACCGGTATTGTAGGAGAAATCACGAGAATAGTAACGGAAAAAGTCGATTAGGCTACACGACAAACGATCAGGTTCATTTGATATCATGAAGGATGTGGACTTACAGTTCAGCAACGCTTTCTGTATTAGACGACTGCCAACGTTGGCATAGGAGCTCGATATCATCGAAGAACCTAAAAGCAGAGATTATATAAGAGTTCCCAGTGAAGAGTAATTGTGCTCTAACCATGTATTGTAACCACCAATATGCGTATCCTCCTGCACAGGATGAGTATGAGAATCAGGTCGATGTTCGGTACTGACCTGGGAGATCGGGCGTAATGGGGGCATCTGCTGAAGATTCGGAAGTACGGGAGGATTCTTGACATGAACAAGGAAATATATGACTAGGAGAACATAACCATAGGACGACAATGTCCCTTGGTATGGCGAGTTGATTTTTCTGGGTCGAGAGCGGGTGAGACAAAGGAACCAAACTTTGTAACAAGCATGAACTGGTGACTAACCTCCGCTTACTCCAAACTTTGACTGTATTTTCTCATTGAGTGTGCGGCATGGAAAGGCGGTACCGGATGACTTACGGAACAGGACAAGTGTACGAACACGAGTCGGGTCAATCATGGCATAACACATCAGCAACCGTGTGTTTTCTAGTGCCAGCCTGTTCTCAAAACCAATATCGCACGCAATACCTGAAGGAAGCCCTGGAGAAGGGTCCAAGGAGAGCTTAACGATCGGAATGCGCGCATGGGGCAAAGGCTTGACATGAAATTTGGTTTCTAGCGTTTGTTGATGAACACGCGGATTGAGTAGTTGTTACAGAAACAAAGACAAACCACGTTCGAGGAGATCACCAAGCATAGTGACGAGGTCGGAAGCGGAGAGGCGCTCACGCGAATCGATGAGGCAACAGAGGTCCATGTCTTTCGAGGGGATCAACTTCGCCTGTGGCGGGGGAAAGAATGGGACTGACCTGAATTACGAAGACTGAAGCCGTTGGCGGTGCTTCCAAAGGACAGAAGATGGCTCCCAGGTTCTATGGTACGGATTAAGCGTTCGAGTAGTTTCCTGACATCCTCCTTGACTGCCATCTCTTCTGGGGTTGGGAGGAGTTGTATAACGAAATCAAATAATGCTTGAGAGAGCTCGACGATGAAAAAGCGGTGTTTGGAAGCATGCCTGCTACGCTGGTTCTGGGTGTGAACATAGGGCAGCGACTGAACATTGGAGGGAGCGGCAATTGCGGCCTGCGCCATACGTGCGGGGATGTTGCTAACCCGAAGAGGGCCTGCGGCGTCGAGTTACGGGTGGCGGTCCTGCGGGTCGTTTGAGGATGAGCAAGCTTGATGACGGTGACCGCAAGAGGATGGGAACGGAATCCGCGACGATCACTTTCGCCGTGTGAGGCTGAAGTGGACGCTGGCTGATGGTGCCCGGGGTGAACTGCCTGATTTGGAAATCATTGTCAATTACTGAAATATGTACGTCTACCACTCCGTGTTCAACTCGTCTCAAGGACGGAACGACGCGTTGTTCCCGACGCTTGTGGACGGAACTCACTGATGCGTAAGGACGAAAACATGACACATCACCTCCACTCCAACTTAGTGGCGATCGAAGAGCGTGCAGATGAAGAGATATTTGCAGCGTCATACAGAACTATTTAGTAAGGTCCATAGGACGTACACAAGTAAGATGTAGGAGATTTAACGCCACTTATCCAGAGGCAGGAGGAACAAATTGCGAAGCTATGTATACTCACGAAGGGTACAGATTGAAGGTTAGGAGTCGTGGAACAAGCCAGGTCAACGGGTAGACGACATAACCTTGGCAAGAACTGCAATAAGTTGAAGTCAGCATACAGAATGCATTCTGGGAAAGCTGAAATACCTGTCTCGTAGCTGACTTCAGTAGGGTCTGTACCCTGAATCTCTACTGCAATACCATCGAGTTTTCGCCTGAGAGCATCTCGTGAGGACGCAAACACCATCTTCGGTTTAATTTTGGCCTCATCTGGAGACCTGACGAAATCCCGTGGCACAGCATGGATGTCAACCAGCGAACAGTTACATTGAACAGACGCCACTAACCAGGAGATGAAGCAGATTTTGTTCCTCCTCCCATCCTTCTCGAACTCGAAATCATAGATCGCCCACCTGCACTCTTTCTCTGGCAGGTGGTTCAAAAACTCCGCGTAGTCAGCTGTTGTGGAGCTCTCCTCGACAATGATCTCCTTCATGGAGGCGTCGAGGTTGAAGATGATGTACTTGTGCTTCTTGCGCAATTTGAGATCTTGGAAGGTACTGACGCATTTGTCTGCCACTTGGACACCAGAAGCCTGCAAATCTCTCAGAATTTAGACACCGTGAACGATGTCGGGCTCACCATGATGAGATAGATAAAGGCAGCTGGTTGCGATACCAATCGCGATCAGGACTTTTGCTATGTATGGGAACGGAAATTCAGCCGAAGCTCCGACCTAACTTTGCTTGCGTAAGCGGGGCCACCCAAGTCTGCGCTCTGGTCGTGACCGTCATGTCGTCCCTCTCCAAGGACGCCGACGCGTTCAAGCGGGTGCTATACCGCCAGGACTACACTTCCTGGCACTCGCAGCCCGCAGCCAATGTCAATACACAGCTGGTATATGCCGTCGACTATCTCAAAGTGATTCGAGCATCCATCTGCGTGACAGCGAGGCTGACCCCATATTCAGTCCACTCCAAATCCGATGAGGTTGCAGGACATTGCGATCGTGACCAACACACCTTTGGATAACGATGTAATCCTCCTGGAGAAATTCAAGTCGCATGACCGTATCCAATACGACCCCAAAACGGATCTTTACTCCTACCGTGTAGGTCCCGTAAGTAGCTGCAACGCATGAGGGGGCTGAACCGTCTGAAGCACGACTTCAACTTTCGCAATAAAGCCGCGCTTCTAACAGAAATACAACGTCAAACTCGGAAAGGTGGCGGTATCCCTGTCCGCGCGCTGAAAGAGTCCTGGAAGGAAGCACCACAGGCGATCGAAGAGCTTGAAAAGGAGGGTGAAGTCCTTGTTACCCGCACTGTTAAGGATGGACAATTGAGAATGGTGTTTTGGAATGAAATGAAACCCGATGAAGAGAGCGGGGGAAAACCGGTTGAGAAGGGTAAGTTGTCGTAATTTATCGTATGAGGCAACTAATACGTGTATCGTCCAGAATTTCTTGATTTGTGGCATCAGCTTAAAGTGCCGAACGACGTTGATTTACTCAAAGCACTTGCGTCAGGTATGTACTCACTCATCTCGTTTGGATGGCCCCTATAGCCGTGCAGAGGGGTTGCAGGCCACCGCGGCAGAGGCCCCCATACCCAAGGCGCCTTCAACTACCAAGAAGAAAGGGAAGCGTTCTGTCCCTCGGCAAAGACAGGTCAAGATCACGAACGTCCATTTGAAGGGAGAAATAGATTTATCCCGGGATTATCATTCCACCAGCAAATGACACTGACATTTTAGCACGTCCTTCGAAGTACTTTACTTGACCTTTTCTAGTAAACAGTATATACTTTCATCCTGTAGAACATCAGTATCAGGTCTAACATAGTTTGTTGCGCAGCGATCATGGCATCTTCTGGATCCAAAAAGATCCTGAGCACTGCGGATGTCTTGGTAGGTCAATTGATCACTGCGTCTCTTCTACTTTCAATAGCACCTTCTTCCCGTACTTCCCGCTGGCCAGGCGAGAAATCACGGTGCGTATTTTCTCGTTGGCATCCGAATCCGACTCTTCACCTCCGATCACCAGAATCTCGTGTTCCGGGCTTTCGAGCTATGCGATGATCAGCCAACGAACCTGCCCATCA